>JAYRBW010065853.1:17477-28669 GCA_036023295.1 Invenusta paracnida | reverse complement strand
CTGACACACTATAGAAGAATGTCTGACACACTATATAGAATAATGTCTGGCACACTATATTGAAGAATGTCTGACACACTATAGAAGAATGTCTGACACACTATATAGAAGAATTTCTGACACGCTATATAGAAGAATGTCTGACACACTATATAGAAGAATGTCTGACACACTATAGAAGAATGTCTGACACACTATATAGAATAATGTCTGGCACACTATATTGAAGAATGTCTGACACGCTATATAGAAGAATGTCTGACACGCTATATAGAAGAATTTCTGACACACTATATAGAAGAATTTCTGACACACAATAGAAGAATGTCTGACACACTATAGAAGAATGTCTGACACACCATAGAAGAATGTCTGACACACTATATAGAATAATGTCTGGCACACTATATAGAAGAATTTCTGACACGCTATATAGAAGAATTTTTGACACGCTATATAGAAGAATTTCTGACACGCTATAGAAGAATGTCTGACACTCAATATAGAAGAATGTCTGACACACAATATAGAAGAATTTTTGTCACGCTATATAGAAGAATTTCTGACACGCTATAGAAGAATGTCTGACACTCAATATAGAAGAATGTCTGACACATACTATATAGAAGAATGTCTGACACATACTATATAGAAGAATGTCTGACACATATACGTGTCTCTAACGAATATATATTATACGCACAGTATAATATATGACCTCCTTTAGGGCCATATTCTATTTATAAAATAAATGTGCTTCAGACTTTTTTAGTAAGAACATTTTTTAACATTACCACATTTTTTAGCTTGAATTCATAATTTTAAATTATCATATTATCAATAAATTGTAAATAATATACCCATGCTGCAAATTTTTAATTATAATAAACGCGTTTAAAAATAGAAAGATTGCATATATGGAAATAAATTGAAACATTAAAAAATAAATACAAATAATTTTAAATTATTATATTATAAATTAAGTAATTATATTATAACGTGTAGTCATCATTAAATAAAACAATTAAAAATAATAGTAAACATGCAGAAGGTATTAAGTTGTCAATTTGAAAAAAAATTAAATTAAAAGAGAAATAAAGAGAAATGCTATGAAATTGTCAAAAAACATAATGTATATAACATTTTATTGTCATTTGAGTTATATCCATTCTGTATAAATAAAAATATCAACCTTTTTGTTTTACTTCAGATTGTAAGAGAATGATTTTTCTTAAATTGCGTTAAATTCCAATATTAGTATCAATTATCTATTACTTAAAAAAATTCACATTCTAACTTTATATACATTATTATATATTACTATTCAATAGTGAATTTAATAACTTGGCTAATTTGAGAAATTTACTGAATGATAATTGATAATCGCACGGATTAAACAAATATAACATACATTTATAGATTCCTACATTCTCTACTTATGAAATAAGCGTATTATTTAATTTAAAAATATATTTTAGAAATATTGTTTAAATTTTGCTTTCATGCACATATATATCTTTCGACGTAATTGTTTTCTATGCATTTACAAGAGCACAAACGAGGCCCAGCTCTCATAAATTTTCGATAACTTACCGACATTTATTGTAATAATATCACTGACAATAATAACAAAAGTCGCTTAAGTGGACGTTGCGTTTTGACATTGTTATCACTATAATCTAGTTCAAATACTGGACAATCTTAATGAAACATTTTACTTAGATTACTACTTTAGTATCAATAATATGACATCAATATATCCTTGGATACAACATGGTGCTGTATTATAGCAGTACTAAATATCAATTTGTTAAAAGTACTCTTATATTTCTGTGAAAATGGTAATAAGAACCATATTTCGTACGAATGACTTGTAATTTCTACGGGCGTTTATATATAAAAAAATCGTTAAGTTATTAGTTTATTACCTCAATAGTAAATGTAATAATGAAAAATATTAATAACTATTTCCTAAATAACAACATTAAAAATATTATATTAAAGTAAAGATCTAGTCTAATTTAAAATATTAAAATAAGAATATTACTTAAGTTGCCAAGTATTAGATCGTGCCTCATAATACAAAATATGTATAATATGTATATACGGAAAAAAGTACTGATCACTTTTTTGAAAATGAAAGTAAGAAAAAACACTCGAAAGGTAACATAAATTAAATAAATAACCCGAGCTTTCGAACTTTAAAAAAGTAAATTTTCTACTTCATACCCCTGATGATTAACTTTTTTAAGTTCGAAAGCTTGTGATTTTAATTAAATTTATTTTACCTTACGAGTAGATTTTCTTTCTTTCATGTATAATACATGCGTCTACTGCAGAATTATTTTTTCAGAACAACCTAAGTCATCAAGTTAAATATTGTATCTAATTTATATTTCTTTAAATATAAAAAAAGAAATACTCACTATATTTGTTCATATTATGCAACTCTCGAAATACAATGATATTTGGTTAATTTTTCAAAAAATGAAATATTTAAATTGCTTATAGTTCAACATAAGTTAAACTGTATAGAGTGATGCATACTTATAAACTTAAATTTTGAAATAGCTCCTATATATGTATATATATTTGTAAATTATATAATATAATAGTACAGTTTTTATATGATGAATTTATACTAGAAATAAATAAATGCCTTCACAGGTAAAAATCCTTTACTGTAACATGCAAATTGATTAAGGAAAGCATCAAATTATGCCTAGAATGTGTATTTATGAGTAAAACTATAACAACATCTACTTTTTACCAAGGTCTAGTAAGTAGACATTGACTGGGATCGCTACATAAAAAGCAAACATAAATATATATAGAGACGGAATATTGTTAATGGATGCAAAAGGCAAGACTAACCAGTATACTGCAAAAACATGGATCACTAATTGTGGGAACCAGTTTTCATTGTGTAATGAGAAAAGTTATTTATCGAGACTACTTCATAAAAGCTGATTTTCAATTCTGTTATTAAAGAAATCTCACTCATGTGAAATGCTTAAAAAACATTTTATTTTTGTATATAACATTCGACGATTAGTTAACTCTGTCAAAATAAAATGACAAGAAATTGCCTTATAAGAGAGCACGGAATATATTGCGTAGGTTTTCGCAGTAGTTTTATAGCTATTTGCACGAAATTTCTCATGATGTAAATGCACTTTTGTATACAAACAGTTAAATATAGTTTACAGTCTGACACACTAATTAGAAATAGTAAGTTATGTTTGCATCCCATTGGTATTGTGGGAATATAAACAACCATACTTTATATTATACAATTTTAACTAAAAATACTTATTAACGCAGCACTTAGGGTAAGGTAACGTATCATGTTTGAGACACATACATTTATTATATATTTGTATAAAAGGTACATAGGTATAAATATATACATATATAGTTATATATATTCTATCTAACAGAATACTAAGCTTCAAAATGATTCGATTTACGAAATATTTTCTATATATATATTAATGGATAGCGTTTTTGGCTATATAGCTGTATATATAGTAGCTTATATTAACTATATATTACCTATATATAATAAATAATGGAATACGTTATGTTTCTTTATTTATTCTATTATATGATATCTAATAAGTATTAGTAGGAAATTTTTTTAATGAAACTGATAATTTATTGTATTCTCATTAATAATTTTATTTTAAAACAAGTGTGATGGTCGTACATTAATCACAAAGGTAAATATAATCTACACATTGAACGAATGAATATAATAATTACTTTATTTAATAATTACTTTATTTAATAATTACTTTATTTATTAATTAACATTACTTACCACAAAATGCACGAAATTAAATGTATTAGCCACAGTTATAATAAAAAAACAGAACACATGCTTAAATGTCTCTCTAGTGTGAACTACATAAGACCAACACTTCATATGTCTTCATTTTATATGAAATTGTAGCTAGGCATGTCTGTTGCTTGATTATAAGATTATAAAGTTCAGAATTTTCAAATTGAATGCTACAATTCTATAAACGTGTGTAATAGACTTATTTACTACAATAATGGCAACATGGAAAATATTCTTTTTATTCAGGTACAAATTGTCTAATTTTTTGCATTAAATGTACAAAAGATTATTGCCATTTTAACAAGATTTTTAGAAGAAGAATTTCAGTGATTTCCAAAAAAATAGACCATCGCTGATTAGTTCAAGCACGTTATTTTATTTTCTATAAAATTAATAGATTATATTATAATATTTTCTCCACAACTCTATTCATGATATATTCAAAGATAACAAGCGAAAACAAGCTTGCTTATAAAGGTGCAAACTATGAAATAATACATCAATATAAAAACAAATTAATGCACTATATATAGATCTTCACTATTATATTATTTAAGAACTATAATTTGTCGTGTTACACTATATTAATACTATATATTTTTAATATTTTATTTATTTATAAGAAAGAAATATTCGTTTATAAACTTTGATTGATGTAACATAATATTAAAAGTGTTTTGTCCTTCTTTATTATATAATTCAAATCTTATTAGATCCTGTCCGTTTGATTGTACAAAGTAAATATTTTGTCCTAGCTCGATTAGATATTGACAAAATTCTCTTATTGCTCTTGATTCTATATACATTTACAGTTTGTTAGTAGTTCAATGTTCGTTCCCCTTGCTCAAAGTTATTAAGTTTAATTGCATTCCAAAAAAAAGCTCCTAGATACTATAAATGCATCCAGGTGTGCTTATGGTAATGTACTTGATTCTCTTTGTTGTCAATGAAAAAATACCTTGAATTATTTCAATATTTACAGTTTAACGAATTGCGAATTAGTCCGTATACTTTAATACAAAAGGAAAATGTAATGATTATATTATAAATGAAGTAATATATGTAAACGGTATAATTATTGGTTATTAATAAACATGTTCATAAATATACATAAACAAATATATTTATTCATATGCGTACATTAATAAGAGCGGGCTTCAATAAGTTCTGACTCGATATTAAAGCAGTACTTTGCACACATAGTCTACGCATTTTTATATACAATAGAAACATTTAAGATATTGGTGAAAATTTCAAGTCAATATCTACATAATTAAAATTTAGAAAATGTATAAGTCAAAATACTGCTAGAAACATTGCAGAAAAAGGTAAATTTTACCCATTTCACAAAGTGTAATTTTATCGAAAACGTTATTTGATCAAAGATAACATTTTGGTGACTGTTAAGGACAATACTTTATGAATTTTTAAGGTTCATATTGAAATTTTACTTTGAATAAAATATACGTTTTAGATAACAATTACACTTTTTCCTTTCAGGGGTAAAATTTATCATTTCTGCTATGTTTCTATCAGAATTTTGACTTTAATCTCATAAATTTGAAGTATGAAGGTATCCGCAGATATATCAGCTTGACATATTCACCAATATCTTAAATGTTTCTATTGTTTATAAAAATACATAGACTATGTGTGTAGAGTATTGCTTTGATATCGAATCCCATATTGAAGCCCCCTTGTATTAGAAAAACTTCGTATTGCTGCTTGTTTTTGTTAGGATTAAGTCCCAGTAATATTTCAATTTAATTTCAATTTATTTTAATGTACAGAAATTAAAATATCTTCAACAATTGTGAATATATAATAATATTTGAAATATGACATTTATAAAACATCATTAAAATGAATATTATTCATAACTTAGTCAAATATATGCCTATTAATACATTTAGCTATGCCAATACAGCATATATATAGGTATTTTGTATACTTTGTATATTTTGTAAAATGTCGCTAAATTTTTATCATGTTAAACATTTGTTAAAATGACAATATATGTTTTTTTAAGGAAACAACTTAGCAGATATGACTATGTAGACATTAACATCAGAATCTTGTTACGGGTATTTAAAAATACATCGAATCACTTATCACCTTGTTAGCGAAAAGAATTGCTAATTTTATTGTTTGTTGAATGGAATCTTTTTTTTTTTTATAATTTCAAAATGTCTTAAGTAGACTAAACTGAACTAACTGTTAGAATTAATTAAATCAAAAACCTTATTTTATATTGTACTTATATAGTATATAACTAATATACTAAATACTTTGATTTGTCTAGAATTATGACAATAACATAGATATAAGCATATATATGACGAGTATCAGACGGAAATTATGTATTTATAATTAAGGACATTATTATTTTGTGTATAATACGTAGATATGAAATAATAGTATATTTTTATAAAACTCTACAATCACATTAAAGCTGATTGATTAATCGTAATTTGATACAAAAACGTTAACAGAAAAAACAAATATAAATTATAAGTTTACATTTTGCTATGTTAATGTCTAAAAATATTAAAAATAATAATTGTTTCGACACTGTGTACCTGCAAGCAGTTTCTTATGAAAAATTAAAACTACAAATTTAAGGTTTTACAATTTACATTAAACTATTTTAACTGGTCTTCAGTGAACATGAAAAGAACGTTTACTTAAATATTATAAAAAGAAAAAACGTGGAAAAAATTTTGCATAAATTTTCTTAATCATACTAATACTTATTATACACTGAACATCATACATTTTGCAATAGATCATAGAAAAATCTTTTTGACTTACAAAAATAAAAATACGAATTATAAAATATATATCACTTGTTTTATGCATTGTCTTTTGACTATAAATTCTGTCCATGTCTATTGATTTTCCTTCCTTTTTTTTGAATATTTGAAAATTACATCGACAACCCTGATTAACAGCATGCCTCGACGACATGCCTCGACGTTTCCAGGGCTGTTATTGAAGATCGTGGTGGTCACACTCGCTACTGAATTATTCTTCCGCCCCCCAATTAAGTTCTCTTTAGGACTAACACATAATGATTGAATATTTCAAATTATTTAAATTAAGAAAGACATGGACAGCATTTATAGTCAAATGACAATGCATAGAACAATAGATAAATATTTTGTAGTTCGTATTTTTATAAATAAATTAATTTTTTTCTATGATGTGTTACAAAATGTATAATGTTTAGTGTATGATTCATTTCAAAACAATGTAATTTCGTATTTTATTTATACAATCCGAAATGTCAAATAAATTAATCGTAAAGTTTTAAATATCGGCAGCAAATTGTCTTTATTCATTTCATTTGTTTAGATCAGTATTTGCTTTGGCTAAATGTATTAGATGAGTATATATTATATAATGATATTGAAAGAATATAGCTTCAAAGAAAGCTTTGTCGATTTATAAATCTATTGGTCATTCTTCTTATATATGTCTAAATATTAATTCTAACATATCAATTAAAGCATGTTCACGAGCTACATCACGTAACAGTAAATTATTTATAAAAAAACCGAATTAATATATCGTTCTTTACGTTTAGAAACTGGATTTATGCATTTCTTTTTTTTATTCAACAATTGTTGAATGTTTTATTGTGAGTTAAAAAATATATATATACGTATCGGTATAAACGAAGAGTTTCTTCATATCGTGCATAAATGCAAATAATAAACATTTGTTTGAAAAAGAAAATTAAATTAATTTAAACTAGATTATTTACATTTATAACAAATGTGAAATGTATAGAACAGTTTCTGCTGAATAACGCGAAGATCTTAGCATTATGAAATGTGCAGATATTTCCCTACTATGTTAATACACAATTATAAAGTATTCATTGGAAAGGTTAATGAGTTTTAAGAATTTTAAAATAAACATGCAACAATATATATAAGTTTTCAATAATGAATATAAATATAATTAAATCCCATAGCACGTAGCCATAGAAATGTATAAAAATAGATCATATCAACTTTACAAAGAATATAATTCAATTCAAAATTATAAACCAAATTAAATAAATAAATCAGTAAGTGAAAAGACCTGTATGTGCTGTAAATTTCGTGTTTATTAGGATTAAAATTAACTCAACAATTCGCTAGCTTTCGCAGTTATCTGCCTAATCATGCATTTTAAGCTTTCCGCTCACGCATACTGTTAATATCGCGAACAATATTCCAAGTTTGTGTATGCTCATCTCTATAATGTAAGTTAACTAATGTGTTAACACAGGTTATATATGTGTGTAGTTAATACTGGTTATATGTGTGTTAACACAGGTTATATATGTGTGTAGTTAATACTGGTTATATGTGTGTTAACACAGGTTATGTGTGCAGTTAATAATATATATATATATGCGATAACACTGGTTATATGTGTGCTGACACAGGTTATATATGTGTGTAGTAAACACTGGTTATATGTGTGCTAACACAGGTTATATATGTATGTGTGGTTAATACAAGTTATATATGCGTTAACACTGGTTATATATGTGTTAACACAGGTTATGTGTGTAATTAATAAAATATATATATATATGCGTTAACACTGGTTATATGTGTGTTAAAATTGGTTATATGTGTGCTAACAAAGGTTATATATGTGTTAACACTGGTTATATGTGTGTAAATACTGGTTATATGTGTGATAACACTGGTTATATGTGGGATAACACTGGTTACATGTGTGATAACACTGGTTATATATGTGATAACACTGGTTATATGTGTGATAACAGTGGTTATATGTGTGACAACAGTGGCTATATGTGTGATAACAGTGGCTATATGTGTGATAACACTGGTTATATGTGTGATAACACTGGTTACATGTGTGATAACACTGGTTACATGTATGATAACACTGGTTATATGTGATAACACTGGTTAAATGTGATAACACTGGTTATATGTGTGATAACACTGGTTACATGTGTGATAACACTGGTTACATATGTGATAACACTGGTTACATGTGTGATAACACTGGTTACATGTGGGATAACACTGGTTACATGTGTGATAACACTGGTTACATGTGTGATAACACTGGTTACATGTGTGATAACACTGGTTATATGTGTGATAACACTGGTTACATGTGTGATAACACTGGTTACATGTGTGATAACAGTGGTTACATGTGTGATAACACTGGTTACATGTGTGATAACACTAGTTATATGTGTGATAACACTGAAAATATGTGTGCACACACACACATATATCAGCTTTTCCCCTCCCCTCTCCTACCATTGTCATCCTCCATTTAGCGCAGCCAATCATGTAATCTTTGTTTGTCTAACTGTTCTTTCTAACTATGTAAGTATATATATTATTAAATTAATGTTACTCCACACACTGTAAATGCATGATTAGGTAGATAACTGCGAAAGCTATCGAATTGTTGAGCTAATTTTAATCCTAATAAACACGAAATTTACAGCATATATCGGCCTTTTCATTTACTTCTTTTTATACTTTAACACTATATTGTGGGAAAACCTATTTATTATTCAAAAAAAAAATAGTTATATAAAAAATATTTCGATTTTACTTTTTTTATCTTGTAGCAATATTTGTATTAATGAATAAATCAATCAATAGTAATAAAATGCAATGCTTCAAATAAAAGTTTTCCAAAATAAAATGTTATCCGATTGCATGTAAATAACACTAAATGCACTAATAACACTGAACTCATCGTCGAAAATCAATGATGACAATTCTCAACTTTACGCCCGTCAAAAATCCATATTAACCATGGCTCACTGACTCAGTATACTGTCCTCCTTCTTTTCTGTTTATATTTAGATTTTCTGCAGAGAGTGTATCGATTTTTGCTGGACTGTGACGCGTTCAGTGTGAATAGGTCTTTATGCTGACAAATGTGGGTATTTTAATATAAAACTATCTATTTAAAAGCAAATTTAATCAAACAAATGTCAAAAAATATTTTCATAAATTGTATCAATAAATCAAGAATAGCGATTATAATATTTTGAACATTTAAACATTCTTTTGATGAAAACAAACCTTACGCAAATTAGATTAATTAACTAAATAATTTTAGTTTAATCCCAAATATAAAAATATTCAGTAAGTCAAATGTTTTTGTTGATTTTTAATGCTGCATTCTTGTCATTATCTAGAATGATAACGCGTTACGAGTCCCATCCATCCATGCCTCTTAAATTATAATTTTTCATAAACCTACTTATTGCAATTTCTATCTCTATTTATTCTCCATTTATTCTAATAAAGTAAAAACTCCTATTGCTCAAAATTGATTATTGCATGCTCTCTGCGTCTGCAACCCAAAATTTCGATAGAAGATGAAATTAAATTCATCTATCACTTTCTAACCTGGCTTATCGCTCTTCAAAACACTCTGTCTTCTTTTAAACATTCTCTCTATAATACTAAAATCAGACCTCCTTTTTCTCTCAAGAATAAAATATTTGCTCCGATTACTCCATCTTTAAATTATAAAACTAACAAATCTCTCTAGCTAATTCGTTCCAATCGAACACTATTTTTAAATATCAAATTAAAAATAAATCTAATGTTTGTTTCAATCGCTCTTCACCCCCAATTTCCCTTAACACACCGAGTGTTTAACGTATTTCTTTAAAAACGGTAAACTAAATTACTTAAAGGAATCAGGTCAGTCGTTTAAAAGCACATAAAGCCGCTTTTAAAAATAATAATATTAATAATATTCTTTTTATCACTCGATTTATAATGGTCACACAATCGATTCCTTCGCCTAAATCTTATTCTTAATTATAATAATTTTAAATCTCGGCACATCATGAAAGCAGTTCTTATTAAATTTAACTATATTAATACCTTTACCTTTAACGCCGGATTTTTTATTATTAATATTTCTTCAGCAATTAATGCCTTCAAACTCTCTTATTCGCATTTTGCTTAACTCTAGCTTGGATTTGTATACCTTCATATTTCATGATTTGGGCGACTATATTATTAAGTTTCTTTTAATATAATTTTATACTGTTAGATGTATCCTTTGATTTATGATAGTTTTAATAATATTATTTCATGTTGTGTTTTACATTATGCAATATTATTTTTTAGTCACTTATTATACCATGTAACACTCGTAAAGTCAATTGTTCTCGATTTCTATGTTGTATTTATAGTCCTTTACACGTTGTCTACCTTTCTTCTGATTGATAATGATTAGTAGAGACTAACCGAAATATATAGAATATTATTTTCACGGAGAGTATTTTCTTAACTTCCATCCCCCTCTTTCGGACCGGGGGGGGGGG
>JAYRBW010065853.1:0-17467 GCA_036023295.1 Invenusta paracnida | reverse complement strand
TTTTGTTAACTTCCCTCCACCTATTTCGGCCCGCCCCCCCCCCCCCCCCGCCATGAATTTTACTTGTTATAAGTGACTTCACCGTAAACGCGGCTTATTCATAAGTATCTTTGCTAGTTTCGGTTGTTAATCTAGTGTAACATGACTAATTTCTGACTCATGGTTCACGTCTTCATGTCATGGCTATTTACGTCACAGATACTCCAGTCAGCGACGATTGAAATAGATTCATGCCTCATGTTGGCTCTTGTGAAAACTTATTTCTTGAATGGATCATACCTGCAAGTACTTTTTTTCCATTTTCACACGCATATCTTATGGGAAAGGTAATGCTGTATCATTATAGTACACAATTGAGTGGAAATGATGGATCTTACTAATGTTAGCTTCTGTTTCACTATTTACCTGTGTTAATGTGATTCGGTGAGGCACATTTAGACTCGTTTGAAGTGCACTATACAGGAAATATTGGGTGTAGAAAATAATTTTTACACAACATTTATGAAATGTATTGGCAATAATAAAACGTTTTTGAATTAATACTAATATTAAAGACATAAGTAATCCTTCGCGAAATTGGATTTTTTTAATAATAGAACTTATTAAATAGAATTTCAAAAAGAATTTTCATGGTAAATCATTAGAAATTATGTACATAGTGAATCATTTTTATTATTCACTTTTTTCAAAGTATATATTTACTAAATAATATATATACGGATAGTTATACATATTTTAGAATTAATAATTTTAATTCCATTGATTGTTAAATTATGTAGAAAACTTTATTTTTTAAATGAACATTAATTTAAAATTACTTTTTATTATTAGTTTCATAATAATACAAGTTTTCATTTTATAAAACCAGCTTTCCTTCAATGATTAAAAATTACTTCTAAAACTTTTTTTTTATTCTTAGCTTCTAATAAAACTAGTTCGAATAAAAAAAATTCAATTTAAACATATGCGTACATTAACAGAACATTCAAGTTTTATTTAGCCTCGACTGAAATACAAATCGTTACCATGACTACATCTGATACTTGCATGTGTAAGAACGCTTTTCTTAAAATATATATAACTGTCATGATTTTAATTAATGTTTTTTTATAAAATCAAATGAAAGTCGCTGTTTCCAAGTGCCACATCACAAGTCCAAAATTATACTTTTCCTGTTTTCAAGGAACGAAATATAGAAAATAAAGACGTCCCTAGATGAGAGTGAATCAGCTAAATATAACCTAAAATTCTAAAATTATGTCTGTTATTTAAATATCGTGGAAAATGATTGTTATTATAAAAAGGGGTCACAAAAATGGTATTTTAGCATATATTTACATCTCTCTATAGTATGTCTAGTGAAACGAATTAAATTAGGCCATTTGGGAGGGTAAATTTATTAAAGACATTTTTGGTTACATTTTAGGTACACAAAACTGGTGTATTTTATAGAAAAAGTTTATTATTAATGAAAACATTTTTAAATGCAATGGTTTTCTAAAAATGACATGCCCTATATCATTTCTTTCCAGTGGTGCATTACCTCGAATAATAATGTTCTGTCCAACATTTTCAACTTCATGTATCACCATATCTTCATGGTATTGTTAAATGAAAGACATGCTGATCTTCACAAAGAAGTAAGGATACATTATAAAGAAATATTAACATTTTATTTAAAAATAGATAATAAATATACAGATTGTTATAATTTTTTATTAATTTATTATTAAAATTCAAAGTAATTAAATTATATTTTTTAGGCTATCTGTTATAAACCCAAATTGGTATACATATTTTGAAGTTTATTTAAAATATTGTTTCGTATCATAATCGTAATTAAACACTTTAAAAGATAATAATGAGATTTTATTGTAAACATTGTTTTTTATATAATTGCTTTACTAATATAATATTATAATGTATGTATAAAGTAAAATTATCATATTTAATTTCAAAGAACATGATGCTTAAGTTATACATATTATTACATATATTATTTTTACCGTTTACCTTTTACCTTTTAATTTTAAAATATAATATTTGTATTGCTTTTAGAAATTATAAATATGTTCAATGTTACATGATTAAAAATGTTAATAGTAACAGTTTCTTAATAAAATGATGTGTTTTATTACTATTCGCTTATTAATGCATGCCACTTTTTAGAAAGTCTGCAGCAATATTCAACATTCCAAAACATTACAATTAAAAATTGCATGTTTTTGATATTAAAAATTTATTATATATAGCAACAATTACATATTAAATAAATACATTTTTTATTAATTTTCATAGAGCTGTACCTCTTGCATATTCAAAAATATTTGCAATATATTGTATTTAGAAAACCAGCGAAATTGGAGATTTATAAAAAAAACATTTGCTACACTGACGTCATTTCAACGCAGTAAATTTAGATAGATTTTTGTAAATTTCATCATACATTAAATATATGTTCACTTTTATTAACGATGATATGTGTGTATCTAATCTAATAATATGATCATAAAATTTCATGATAATTTTTCATACAATCGAAGACTAAGCTTTTATAAGTTAAAATATGCCAATCTGTTTTATAATACTTATCCTATTCTTGAATAATTAATATATATCCCATTGCAAAATCTATTAACGTAAGTATATACATGTATTTGTGTTAATAACTAAATATTATCAACTTTCAATATAATATTAATTTTGAAAATAGTTTTTCAATTTTCTTTTAATATCATATCTCAAGGTTTTATACATATCTTTCAATAATAATTAATAATTACAAAAACAAATATTTATCAATTTAAGTGTGTGAAATCACTACATAGGTATAACTATATTTAATTTTAAAGAAAAACACCCAAATAATTTGCTATTCTAACAACTTATTTAGTATATTATATAATTCAAATATCTTTTCCGAAGTCACATTTATATATCGTTTGAGACAACTGATAATTCAGGTCGATTTATACCAAGTGCGATTACGGATCATCAAAAAAGTTAAAGAAAATTAGTTGCTTGTTTAATTTAGATAAAGCAACACCTCACGTCGTTTTCGTGAATAAATAACCAGTTCAAAAAATGTCATTATTATTACTCAATGTCTTAATTATTTTCATAATATGCGATTTTTAAATACATCTAACCTTGTATCGTGTACGTTCAATATGTAAATTTAATATTTCATAATGGACAGATTTGCCATTTTATTCGTTGAATGAACAATATATATAGGTGTGATCTAACATATTCTTCATTGTAGAATAAACTAATATATAAAGTTTATTATGTGGGTAAAACAACGGTGCAAATGCATTCAAATAGTTGGTGGAATGACCACTTCAAGTAGCTTTATTGTATACTACAACGAGATTAGAAATCTGTATAAATACATGTAGATATACATGAAAGTCTATGCCTCATTCTTTTCTTAAATTCTATACATATTTTTATTGAAATATAACATTAAAGTATAGTTTTTTTTATTATGTCCGTACTTTTGTTAATGTTTATTAATATTTCACTTCAAAACTTCGGATAACATTTTTTTACTTATTTAAATTGTAAATTACATTCATTTGTCATAAACCTACAACGTTTAATTAAAACGCAAACATTTCAAATGTTAACTTACCAACAGTTTGTAATATTGACTCTATTTAACAAAAATGTTGAAAGGTGTGCTGCTCGTATCAAATATGAATTGTAATAAGTGCGAAATGTGTTACAGTACAAATAAAAAATAGTGTCTAACATAAACTAACTATTTTTTAAATTAACTAAATCTAGATAACTAAATGTATTTATCTAAACTTAATTGGTTCTACCATAATGATTCGTTCATGTTATAAAGATAACACTTAACACACAGTAAGATACCTATAGTAGACACTATATTGAATTAAAGAATGTTCTAGGCAGATTTTGTGGTCTCAAGAATAACTCCACCTTATTTATAACAAGCTAGAGATTTAAATAAATAATTTAAATTTAATTATGACTTGTTTTTAAATAATAGCATCTAAATAGAATACTGCTTGTCTGTGGGGACAAGTTATGCCCATACTATTCAATATTATTAAATAATAAATAATTAATTACATAGTGTTACCAATAGTGATATCAATATCAAAAGGTTTGTACTTCTATGGTTTTATCTATTATTTAGAAGTCGCTACGTAAATTCAATTCAGGAGTATTGATTGTCCCAAATAAATCTACTTAACAGCGTTACATAACTTGGTATAGTCAAGATACAACGAGAATTTTTAAATAAAAAATTATATCTGATCTAAACATTTATTCTTAAAAGTTTTTAAGACTATAAGCGTATAAGAGATTCAATCAATGAAACTTGTTTTTGATAGCTTCCCAAATACTTGAGATATACCTACTTCAAAATAGCTGTAAAACAGTAGTTGCTGTTTAATTGAAGACCCTAGCAACTGACGCTAGACAAAACTATCTTTTTCTTATCTAGAAGACATTTACAATATATGTATGTAGTAAATTTAATGAAAATTCATTAAACTTTAATTGGTGTTATTTGGTCAGAAGAATTACAATTAAAATAAGAAGAAAACGAATAACAATGAAAAAAAAACTATTTTTGAACTTTGATATCTCAGGTTTTCACAATTAGAGCTGAGCCTAAAAATTAACCTGTTAATTTATTTTTAGCAGCGACACTACAAGGTAAAATTTTAAATTATTTCAAATATTGAATATCTTTTAAATGATAAATGTTATACAAAAATCCTAATCTACTGCCCACTGGTGTAACAACCTATTAACACTGGTGGACCAAGTCGAGGGGCCCCCGATGGTAAGGGGTTCCTCAAACTTTTCATCGACAATTTTCTATCTTAGGTTAGGGGCCCTCAATGTCGTAATGTCCAAGGACCCCTGATTATAGTTTGTTACGCCAGTGCTACTGCCATTATAGGTTTAGATGAGTGATTACACATCTTCATTTTATAGTGTATTGAAACCATCGCAAAGTTATATTTAAAATTGCCATAAATAGTACAAAACGTGAGCAGAGCAACTGATGATGTGCAATTACTGCATAAATCTTTGTTTTGTTTAATTATAGAATTGCGTACAATTAAAAGACATAAGACGGTAATGATGGTACATTGAATTATAGTCCACACTAACAAAGTTGGTAAACTAATTGTGTACAAACATTTAAGAGGCAAACTTTTAATATAATTATCATTTATTTATTTGATACTAATTATGTAAAAAGATAATTATAATATGCAAATTTTCAAAACAAAGTAGGACTTTTCTAATAAAAAAGAAAGTTGTATACGTAGCTATAGTTAAGTTTATATTTTGAAATTGATAAGCAGACTTACATACATATATACCAATATAGTAAATTACTCAATTAACCACCGTAAAAACCTATTATTTTACTGATTTTGTTGAACTCTACTATCTGCAAGAATTTGTGATACATATATCCATATATTATAATTATTTTAAATAAATAAATAAATAAATAAATGCCAATATCACGGTTCAGGATCGATATATTATATTACTTTGTATGCAGTCTATAAGCATTAAAAATGTCATAAAAATTATCTTTTACCTTTTAAATTTGATTATATATTATGTTCATTGCTTTTTAAATATATGAGAATAATATAAGTATATCTATGCTTAAATTTAAATTTAAATTTAAACTTACAAATATATATATACTTATACTTATATGTACTTGCACTGATTTAAACACCAATAAACAAACATCCAAAATATTCCCATACATTTATAATATATATACATAAATATAGGACCTATAAATTGTTAAAACAATTCATAATATTATAAATAATTGTAATCATTTTTAAATATTACAAAATATACAGTTTGTATAAAATGTATAGGCATTTATTAATTAAAATCAAATATTTTTGATTATTATTTGTATGTATTTCTTATACATATACATACTTATGGGCACTATTTTCTAGGGACTAAACTATTCATACATTTAAGAATATGTTTATACATATATTATGAAAGCAATCAAGAAATTATGTATGCAAGAAAGAAGCAGATGTTATGTTATACCAAAACAATAAGTGATACGTATACATTTAGTGAAAGAGAAAATATATTTACAACTATCAAACAAAGTAACAGACAACAAAAATATTTATAACTGATTAATAACACTTCTGAATAAAATGTTGCTTTCAGATAAACATACAGATTAATACAAAACATATAAATGTGAGCTATCTACTTATACTTCAAAAACTTGATCATAGTTTAGTTATACACACATTTAAAATAGTTTGATAGCAGTAATTATTAAAATAAACACAAAAAAATTCTCGCAATAGTCATAGTTTCAAATATAGAAACAATTTGGAGCAAATGAAGTCTTGGACATAACTTCAGAAAAAATAAGAGTAAGTTGAGTGAAAGGAAAAATAAATTGTGGTCTAACCTAAAAATTCAGACCAATCATTATGAATTACAAATGCATTTCGAACCGGCGTATCACAATGTTTTGCGAAAGCTCGATATGTTCCTTCATGAGTGATTAAATAATTACCAGATGGCTCCAGAGGATTTTTCTCCGTCACATAATTGATGTCTGTATGGGGCCCCACGATCCACAGGTTCCGATCGAATCTTTTGGAGATGGCATTGATGTTGCACTCACAAGCGGGGTCTAGGTAAACATCACTATTGACAACGCGCACGGGAAACGAGGCGATGGACAACTTCCAGCCAGAAGTTCCGTTGTATTTAGCCGCAACTAGCTCCCCCCGGCAGAGCAAACGTTGCGCCATCGCAATCATTGAGTTGGAATAGTGCTCAAGACATATGGGACAGTTTTCCTGCAAAGAAATATCTCTGCGGTCGTATTGGAAGGAAATCCGATCGATCATTCGCCGAAGTGGTGACACAAGCTGACAGTGAGCAGGAACTCTTTCGGAGAGAACTTGAGCGAGGAATTCGGGTCTGGTGACTAGAAAATCGCCATCCGGACTGACAACTTCACCAGGATAGAGTTTCCAGCGCTTGTTCGTAACTATAAGTAGTGGCTCGTTAGGTAGACTGGAATTGACACAACCGCAAGTATCCGGAATGAATTCAGAGGACCACTCGTAAAATCGATTCTGTAGTGGAAGGAAATAGGTTCGAATCCGGCGGTTGTTGGCATTTCCATAGACTAGGGCGCTTCTACTTTTCGGGCAAATCATAGAACGAAATAAACCATTCAACTCATTTAAATCACTGGGTGGTTTAATAAAGCACAATGGACAGGACCTTTTAGCAAACTGCAAAGATTTTTGAACAAGTTTTAACGTAGAAGGACAACTTTTCAAAGAATAAAAGCGATGAATTGATCTGTCTGGTTCATAGTAATCGATAATGGTAATCACGCCTTGTTTGGTGTTCTTAATTTTATGAATATTTCTTAACTTAACTTTAAAGCATCGCAAATCCTTGTCTTCAGCTGGAATTGCATCAAAGTAAAGAGAAATATTTCCTTGCTTTTTTTCAACTAGTTTAAGTCCTTTAGCGGTTTCATCTATAGGCTCGGCAATGTCCCATCCAGATACCAATGACAGTGTTACCAAAATCATTCCCGAAGTTCGAGAAGTATCCCGATAAGAAAAACAAACACTTACACTAGCGTCATTGCATGTACTAGGATATTGAGTAACGTGGGAAGACATCGAAAAAGGAGCATCGGTCTTTGCTTCTTCCATTAAGTTGTAAAATATAACACTTTGAATGTAAATACACCCGCTTCCAGTAAGATTCCAACTAATTGTTTTTGGACTTTCACCTTCTATTTTCACATTACGCGTCAAAAAACTGTCAGCTTCTTTGATTCTATCCTGTTTTGTAAATGTTCCAGCCTTTATGTTGACTTCCACATTTGTTTTTACCGTTAAATCCAAGCGGCGAGCAAAATTTGACAAAGCTTTCAATCCCATTACTGTATCTTGTGTTGATTTGAATCCCCCTATAGCATTTCTTTGTCTAGTTAACCAACGTATATATCGCATCAGAGTTACTAATGGTTGCACTTTTTCTAAAGCAAGGTAAGCATAAGCAGTAGTTTCAACATCTATAGAATTACTTACAAAATCGGAAGTTTTATAATCTTGTCTAGTAAGTGGCCTGTTTGTATGACGCGGATTATCAGACCAAAAGGCAATGCCATTAAGCGTTATACTTCGATTCAATAATTTAGTAGCTAGAGTTTGTGTCAGCATGCCGTTTGGATCATGAACAGAGAAAGCATATGCCATTAAGGCTAAAGAATAATTACTCATTTTATCCAGAATACGGCTGTTTGGATTCAGATTATATCTTAAGCAATCAAGTGCTGGTTGGGAAATGCTCTTAGATTCAACAGATATTGATGTAAGCACATAAGCTGTCAATAAAAGATTACTTGAATCTTCCCGATTAACTCCTCCTTTCATTGAGCTACTAAATGTACTGCCCCTCTCTTCAAAACAACCATTATCCATTTGTCGGCTTTCAATAAATTCCAATGCCTTTTGCAGAATACTTTCATCTACATTGATATACGTTTTGGCTGCATTAAAGGATTTATAAACAAAAGCAGTCAACCATGTACTTCCTTCATTGTCTTTATCTCCAAACGCTGTAAATGATCCGTCGTGCCGTCGATACTTCATTTGCTCGGCATATCCAACCTCCATATAGTCCTTTGCCTTTTTTGCAACATTCGGTCTCTTAAGATTCAGTGCCTTGAAGTAATCCAGAACGTATATACTGGGCACCATTCGGGCCATATTTTGTTCACCGCATCCATGTGGTAGATTTAGAAGTTGATCAAGGTTGGCCAATGTTGTGCCCATTACGTCCCCGCTATAGATAAGGTATCCCCGTTCAGATCCTGGAAAAGTATTTGACGGAAGCTGTACCTCCTTTCTGACGTAAATAGTTTCATTTTTAAGACAAAGCAGGTCAGCCACAGTAAATTCCTTTGCAACTCCTCCTGGTTCAACACGGACGCCTCGGCTTACAGCGTCTGAGTTCACAAGTTTTGTAGATCGACGACCTCGATTCGAACAGAAGGATGACTGAGTTGCATCAGCTTGAACAATAATATCAATTTGCCCGATTGATATTGGTATTATTTGAAAAGTCACGATTTTGTTCTCTAAATCGCAGATACAAGTTGTTATACTCCTCTTTCCAATGAGTCGAACCGTCCTGAATTCCTGAGGAAGAATGATTTCAACTCGCAGTTCATAGCACTGAGATAAATAATTAAATAAGCGTACAGGGATATCAATTATTTCTTGGTATTTTATAGAATAAGGAAGTACTACGTCCACGTAAAAAGGGGCTTTAACAGTTAAATATGTTGATGGGGCAATCCACAACCCCTTTTCGGTTAAACAGTAAATATCCGCTTTCCAGGTTGTAATAGAATCTGGTACTTTAAGGGGAATCATAGCTTTTGGATTTTCCATATATTCAAATTTCCAAGTTTCTGGTAAAAAGTTTCGTAAGTGAGTACTAAATTCAGCCTTGTTGATACTAAATTCTCGCATAATTACTTCCGTGTCAAGGTGACTGGAATCCACTACTTCTAAGTCTGTAAAAGTAGCTTGTTCTAAACCGGTTGGAAATGTATCGCAAGTGTCCCCCATCAATTGTGCATTTGTTAAAGCAAATACACCTGCATGATTAAACGCCTTATTAGAATCAAATTTATTTGAGAAGTATATTTTCATTCCTTTGATAGCCTTTCTATCCGTCTTTTTACAACCCTTTTTAGATATCCTATTGTAAAGGTCACGCTTTGAAAGATGTCGGATTTTTTTGTTCACACCATTTAATTTTTCAAATAAAGAATTCATATCAATTCGATTAGAGTCTTCATACTTTTTAAGTCCCATGTCAGTAATGCGCAATGAGCATTTATTTTTCTTTGTATTGGGCTGGATATTAATAAAAACTTGACTACCAGGCTCTGCAATATTTCGGTCAAATGAAAATATATACTTTGATTTGTCTCCACATGTTCCTATGTTGTCAATATCGAATGATTCGGCTACAATTTCAGTAGCATTATTTACTTGTATTTTAAAATACACTACAACATGAGCATTAGGTGTTGCTTTAGAAGGAATTTCCAAATGAACCTCTCTGGAAAATATTAATTTTTCCTGAATTTCTTGAAAAAACATTGAAGGGTGTAAAAAAGGATTACTGCGTTTACTTCGATGAAAATAAGATCTACCCGATGATGATTTTTCACGGGAAACGTAATTCAATTTATTTCGAAATGCAAAGTTTTCTGAGAATCCATGAGACATTGTTCTTTGTTTATCGCAAAGATAACCTCGCCAGCCTTTCCAACACTGGCAATCATTTCCAAGAACACAATTTCCATTCAAGCACCCCTTTCGTGGTTCGCAAATGTTACACTGCTGACCTTTCCAACCCTCCTTACACAAACATCGACCTGGCTCTGTGCAAATTCCATTAACACAAGGGTTCAAGCAGATAGGTGTTAAACAATTTTGACCCGACCATCCTTCCATACATTGGATCAGGATTTGATCCCCAAATTCGCCTCCCGTACAAATGTAGTGACCCAATTCGTCGTCCCGAGGTTCGCACGACTTTTTATTTTTAAATGATTCTGGAGACATTTCTTGCATTGACACCAATTGGCCCCGAGAAAGAACATGAGCGTACACATATTTACTATTAAGGGGAAGATTTGACTGGATATATACTTTTAAGGTTTTAGTACAAGCAGCAGTGTTTAGTTCTCCATCACTAATTGGGTACAGCTGAAGATAGGTACCATGAATTGAATGCCATGATGTTACTGTTTTTGTCAAAATAGCTGGTGCCATGCGCAAAAAATAAGGACGCTTAGTTTCCTCCACCCGAATTTCCTGTACTTTTAAGCTATAATCCTGACCCGGTGGAAATGGGGGCATGAAAAAAGTGAGTTCTCCCTGGTCATCTGTTTCATACTGCTGTGCAAACCCCCATTTCGAATTATAACTCAGTGACACAATGCTAACTTCGATTCTTCCATACGGATATCGCATGCCGTTATGATACTGTGTTCTAACTCTACCATAGTAAGGAAGACCTGGTTTATAATAATCCAAACTATCTAATGCAATTGTGAATCGAGTTCGCTCTAAAGCAACACCGATATGTTCTACCTGTTCCTTGATTCCAGTGCCGTCTTCTTCAACTTCAATTTTTAATATTAGCCTTGTGTTCCAGTATTTGAAATGTCGGCTACGTAATTTTAAAACAGCAGTGTCGGATATGAAATCCTTACATTCTATATTACCCGGAAGTATATCTATGATTTGAATGCATGGTCTAGTGTCGGCTATGTTAACTGGCTTCACACAAAGGCTGCCACGAATAATTGCTTTAACATTGCCCCCAGTTGAATAACGTGCGCATACAGAGAAACTTACATTTTTATCAGATATCAACAGACTAGCAGGGGGCTTTATATTGACGGTAAATTTCGGTAAAATATATTTCATTACCTGAAAGGAAATTGTTTCTGTCTGCCCATTTAAGTTGGCAATTATCTTCCATTTCCCATTAATTGCATCGGGGCTAAGCCTGTATTTTAGAAACATCGCCTTTTCCCAAGAAATATTTCTCCACTGTGCCATCCGAAGGGGAGTAATATCTTCAAGATAAATTTCTGTAAAGGCCTGTGGCAAATTATTCGTATTGGGAGCGATATTTTCGAGAATATACTTCGAACCACTAGTATAATTAGAAGAAATTATTTCAAACCTGGGAAAAGAATTTCTCTTGAAATTCATGCTTGTCGGATATACGGACAGAAAGCGGAAACGTACAAGTTCTCCAGGCCGGTAAATTGGTTTGCTAGTTTCACCGAAGATAATGAAGTTATTTCTCATAACTGGAATGAGTACCGTTTTAGTCAGGAAAGATCCGATGACACTATTTGCCGAACAGGAGGGCTCGCGACAGATGTCGATGTAAAACGTTAGCTGAAGATGGGCGCTGGGAAATCTCGCAAAGGGAATTTGGTAGCTGACTTGCGATATTGACTGGCGGAGAACCGACGGATAACCTTGCACTTGAAGGCCACTGACTGGATCCCGGCTATCAATTCGAAGTAGCGCAGGTGACTGAGGAATTTGAATAAAAAAATTGTGCTCGGTTTCATGGAGCAATGCCTTGGGGAGGCTGATCATGTAGAAAGTTGAGGGTTCCACAGTTGTTGGCTCGCTCTGTTGACTCGATGACGTTGTTTTGAATAAAAGCGGAAGAAGGAACAGAATAATCATTGTGTTTTTAGACCAGATAAACTTTCGATATTTAAGAAAAAAAGAAGTAGTGTCTTATGACGTTAACTGCATAAAATCACCATCCTCGCAAAGTGATAAAAAGCAAATGCAGAAAAATATGATATCTGTGCGCAAGTCAGCTGTTTACAATATTATGACTTTGTGTACTAAGTAACATGATGCTATATCGGGGAGAAAGTATGTGTCAGAACGAAAGTGTGCGCTTACAAAAATATAGTAAAGCATACCTTTGGATACTCGTGAGCCTAACAAACATAACTAGAATATTTGTGCATTGCGGTCATTCACCTATCAGGATCACTCTCCCACACTCCGACATTTTCACAGTAAATAGATATAATATGATATAACACGTGATATAAATAGAATAAAGTAACGCGTGTTAACAGGTGTTAGCTTTGTTGTGCACTGTAATAAAACTTCATCTTATATAAAAGATAAGCTTACATATATTTTTAAATAAAACTCGTGTTTAAAATAATCCCATAATTTTAAATACTATCTAATTTATTTTACTAAAAAGTTAACAAAATGTCCAAGATTAATATGTTTTTAGTGTAATATTGACATGCAATATAAAATAACTGAAAATGGTGCACATCGCTTAGAGTTTGTACGTATTTACTATTAGTAAGTTATATTTCATTTATTAATAAATTAAAGAATTAAAGAATTAATATTTATTGTGGATGAATTAAAAAATATATTTACTAAAATGTGGCAGCAAAATTAACAATATTAATCTCCTTTTAATTATTTTAACAGAAATGTTGACGATAATATGAATAAAAATACATTTGACGAAATATGACAATATTTTATTATATTTGACAATATTTAAAGTAATTAACAATATTTTTCAATATTATATATACGTATTTTTCAATTTTGTTTATAATATCTAGTATGCTATATATTTTCTAGAGATATAGATGAATCATTAATAATTATATCAATAAATATAAATCATTTACTAATGTGAGAAAATTTTCAAAGTATGCATTTTGTACCAGTTTTGAATAAATTATTTTTTGAATACTTCATTTCTATTTCATTACGCTTAAAAGATTGCTAAAAATCATTTTTTAATGCCGTCATCAACACCGAAACCTGTGAGAAGTATGCAGAAGACAAGAAGAAATGGAGAACAGTATTGTTGAATAGCATTACAGCGATTGAGGAGAAGTCCAGAAGTCGAAGAAGAAGAAGGAAAAACGTTTTAAACAGAACCAAGAAGTACACAACAGAAAGCACACAGCAGTGACAAATAGAATCAACTTTTCCGCTCTCAACTGGTCGGCCTTCACTGATCCTGTATAACTTGATCCACGCAGTAATTATCGACTGCGATGGACTGCCAAAGAAGAAGAAGACTTCTATGTGTATCATAAATACAGTAATAACATAATAATGAAAAAATAATAAAAGTTAGTATAAAATGTACACTTTCAGGAGTGAGCACATTGCTAATCTTAATGAACGACAAGACCATATCGAAATATACGATGCATAAAAATATGTTTAAAACTTTATCTCAATTCTTTTCAGAAAGAAATAAAAGCATATAAGCAAATAAAGCATACTAAATATATTTGAAACAAATTCTTCTCCATATTATATAAACATTGTAGACAATTACATGATTATAAATTTTATTTACAGCTACTATTAAAATGCCACAACATATTTTGAAATAATTCAAACTTTACTGTGACGCTAAATATCAATCAGCATGTCAATTTTATTTCTCATTGTATGCTGTTGTCGCAAGGGAAATTAAAATTCAAAAAGTGGCATTTTTCATTATTATTCTTATTTTTATTTTCAGACTAATTAAAACCTTTAAAATGTAATCGATTTCATTGTATTACTTATTTTTATTTTAAGTATAAATAATGATATTTATATTATTTATATTATTATTATTTTATTATTTATATTTAAAAAAATAATCCATTATAATTTCGTATTAAAAGAAAATTATTGAGATTATTTTGTTGGAAGTATTTTTTCATTGAAATCAATATTTCTTATTTAAAACACCAAATACATATATCAATTTTACGCTATCATTTTAATTGATATTCATTTTTTTGGAAAAAAGGAAGTAGGGTGGAACTTGTTCGAATTAATCATTCGTAAGTTTATTTCAATATTAGTGTCGAAGATATTGTCTTAACTTAACAAAACCATAGATATTATATTGTTTAAGTATTGTACAAATAAGTGTATATTAAGATTCAATATCTATGAACAAAACAGGAAACGGGAAATAGTAGGTGACCGTGATCTAACCCCCCTCCTCCCTCGCTCAGTATGTCTCAGAAGGATATGTCTCAGTAAGGATAGTTAAAAATAATCGTTGTGGATTTTTGAGCCCTCTTCTTAAATTGAGTCTTATTACTTTTTGCGGTACCTAGATATCTCAATAATTTGTACATATACCTGAGTACTTCCCATGGTTATCAATGTTTAACTTTAATATACTGCAATGTTCAACATACAAATACAAATATGTCACAATAGTCATTCGTTTTGTTGTATAAACATAATTAACATTTCTATATTCTAGAATTTAAACATCTATTTAATATAGCGTAACTATTTAAAAATGTAAAATTGTGATCAAAATTAAAATTTAATTACTATTACAGAAAAGACAAAAAAATGTTTTATACAATAACTATTATATTGGAAATAATATAGATTAAAATATGTTTAATAAATTCATATTTTATAATTAAACACTATAGAGTTCTACTAAAATATTGTAATACTTGCTCTAATATAATACTCACAGTAGAAAACACTACTGTACTATTGAAACGAAGACAGTAAAGACATTTTCCTGCAGCTAAATTAATGTGTGTATTGATGGTCCTTTTTCTTATTTTAAAATAGTATGATGTAAAAAACGATTACAGTCTTGTCTATAGATTAAAATCCAACAAAATGTATTCAGAATAACATTAGTAAACTTAATATTGGTGCTAAGGAGTAACTAAAACAACAGTGGGCGATTAATTAGACCAATTAATTATTGATCGTTCAACTGTATAGGCCGACTTTTTAAAATACGATTTAAGTAATCACTTTTTTTAATATTCATTCCTAGCTCATCAAACACTATACAGATAGTTACTCTAGAAAATTATTGTAGTATGCATGAAGTATATACGTTCATATAGTTTCAATTTAGACATAAATTAGAAAATAGTGAAATGTCATCTATTATTTCTAGAACAAGTAGTCGATCGGTAATATTATATAGCCATAGGGCATAAGTAGATTAATTTAATTTTTTTTAAGTTAAAACAGTTATGAATTTCCAATTTTTAAAAATTTGTTGGACAAGAATATACTCTGTTATAATACCGTTATCAAAAGTTGTGTTATGGGGAAATTGTTGAATATATATTAAAAATAAAATGACTATTACTACTGATCATTAGTTGGATAACAAGTTTAATTAATTGTTAAAATATATAAAAATAAAATGACTATTACTACTGATCATTAGTTGGATAATAAGCTTAATTAATTGTTGAATATATATAAAAATAAAATGACTATTACTACTGATAATTAGTTGGATAATAAGCTTATTTAATTGTTGAATATATATAAAAATGAAATTACTATTACTACTGATCAATAGTAGGATAATAAGCTTAATTAATTGTTGAACATATATTTCAAATAAAATGACTATTAATACTGATCAATAGTTGGATAATAAGCTTGGCCATGTTGGGTACCCCCCTTCCCCATACATAGTATTACATTATGTTATATATTAACTTTTCCAGTATATTGTATACTATATCATAGTAAACATTGTATAATACCCACTTCTACTACATGTACACATACTGTAACAGTAGAAAAAGTAATAGTAAAATTGTAGAATCTCAATTTCAAAAAATTGTTCTCTTTCAATTCTATTCTATTCTAATTATTCCAACTAAACTGATTTTGCGGTAATTGCTGTACCTCTCTATACTCCAGTACAGATAAGTTCTAAATTATACATGCCCTATGTTTATGAAGTTCCCTATATGTATATGCTAATGTGCTATGTCAGACGAAAATATTGTTCGTATTGTTATATCTGTGATTAACTATTATTATCATAATATTGCCCTCATTAAATTACTGAACTCCTAATTTTGTACGAATGAAACTTCATTTAGCGTTGTAATTACATGCATTATGTTCATTTATTATAGAAAATCAAACAAACATTTACAATTAGGTTTTTTATGTTTTTGTGTATTAAAATGCCATAGTAGTTTTAATCTTTTCTATGTGATGAACACCCTTAATGAAACTTTGGAAAACATCAGAATAATGGAATTTTACAAGTTGGTTCTCAGTAAATTTTTGAATAAAATGGAGAACTTTCGATATAAATGTTTTAGCCATGCATCTTTGATTTGCAGGTATATATATTATATGATCAGTTTTGCATGTATAAAAACAATTTCGTTTACTTTTTATTTTTAAATTGTGCAAGTTTATATGAAGAAGTGTATATTTTTATTAAAGTATGAGTTGAAATTGTATTATTCATTATAACCCAACGAAACAAATCGGTTTACAGTTTCATTTCCTTTTGAATTATATTGTGGGTAACTCTGAACGTAGTTTCTCCCTGATTGATACAGTAGAATATTAATTATGTAATATGGCAGAATAGTTTACCATTCCATAAAACAAACTACGAATTATCACATTTCAAAAAATATTAAATGATTTATTAATATTTTGAGTATACTCAAAATACTGACATATCAGTCATACTATACTACTGTATTTTAAGTGAATCAGTTGATAGAGTAATTCCATACAGACATGAAGGTGGCGAGTTCGAACCATCGCTCGGCCCAACTTTAATTACTCACCTCCATAGCTGGAAACTGTGCTAGTCAAATGGCCATATTCTCTGTATTTGCAATACTGTACATCATGTTGTATAATCATGTTGTATAATCATGTTGTATAATCATGTTGTATAATCATGTTGTATATTCATGTTGTATAATCATGTTGTATAATCATGTTGTATAATCATGTTGTATAATCATGTTGTATAATCATGTTGTATA
>JAYRBW010065842.1:0-28670 GCA_036023295.1 Invenusta paracnida | reverse complement strand
TTAAAAAGTAACAATAACATCGAATATTTTAAAAATTAACAATCACATTTTGGCAGTTATGTAGGTTCATAATTTTGATTGGCTCTTGCTTCTGTACTTCCCTTCAAGACGTCACAATGTTTGCTTTTGCTTGGCTCAACATGTCTGACGCCACCAATTTGTTGGCTTTTGTGTTATCAACATATTTTAGTGACGTATTGTCACTTTTCCAGTTAAAATGACATTACACTGGAAATGACGTTTTCCAGTTACACTCTTATATCGATTTCATATATGTACATTGTGCTGTAAATCGTCGCATGTAAAATAAATTACATTCACTCATTTGAAAAGCATGTTTCAATACTTGGATATTTATTGATCCTTGATCGCTACACTCTCGGAATCAATAAATATCCTCGTATTGAAAAGTATTACTTTTCAAATTTCGTAAAAATAATTATTTGAAAATGTCCTATTTTTTAAGTGTTATTTTCAATATTATAGCAGGACCAATATATAATTTAATAGAATATTGTCACAATCCCACATTTTCCTTGCTAAATTTATGTAATGCAGGGTCTATTAGATTTTTATTTTGTCTATTTTACCATTCCATCAAATGAATGAGGAAAGAAGTAGTAAAAGATGTCAAGGTTTTTTAAATCAACATTATAAATTTTAACTAGTTTATGTTTATATCTTCTACCAGGTCCTTATTACAAATTTGATGATACATCTTTGAAATACTATATTAATATATAATCTATGTTACAAGAATTCAGTTGAAAACATTAATAATTTGACTCATAATCACTTTAGATGAGTAGATATTACACCATTGTTTAATTTTGTCATTAATAGATTAAAATTTAATTAATAAACCTGCCAGTCATTATGCTATATTCAACTCTATCATAATATGTATCTGTAAAGTCCAGGAATATTACAATAAGTATGTTGAATATAAATTGAACTTAACTGTTAAGCTATTTAATTGTTTTGTTGTTACAATAAAAAAATAAAATAGCTTAATAGTAAAGTTTTACATAACTGATGTAGGATCACAATAAAGATAAAATATTTAATTTTAATATTGAAATAATTATGTAATGGAATAATTACATTTCAAACATTTTGCATGGTTTCAAGTAAAATAAAGTAATACAGTTAAACAAATATAGATCACAAATACATATAAACACTATGACATTAATCTGTAATCTTAGCAATTTTTCTTACACATAATCATACACATTCCTAAAATACTGATATTGTAGGACTTATTGTTTATTATAGCTCTGATATTAACAAATATACTTAATACGTATATTATTTTTATCAGCTAAATGCAGTTGTATAAAAAAATTCTGGCATTTATATTATATGTCTGGCCTACTTATTTTTTTTGGTAGATAAATAGTACAAAAATGTTATTTATCAATCCTGTTGTCAGTTAGAATATATTTATATGTTTTAAAATATGCATTTACTATAAAACCTAGATTCTTAATATTTGTTTGTATAAATTATTTACAAACAGTTTGTTATCAATACACTAGTATATTTTTGGAAAAGAATGTGAGTTTAGAAATAATATACAACTTGGTTAAAAAAATGTAGTTTTCTTTAAAGAATATTTTTATTTATATAATATATATATTTTTAATAAACATCTGATTAAAAGACAAACTTTTATAAACTCACATTCTTTACATAATATTTGTGACATTATGGAAACCCTATTCAATAATTTATTAACAGTTATTTACCATGATAAGTAACACAATCATATTCTATCCCCTTTTCCCAAAGAAACACAGACAAGGCCCTCTGCTGAAGTGCATAACTTGCATCAAACATCCCTATACATGCTTACTAGCTTAGCCTAGTTTATGCCCCCATTACTGGCCCACTTCTCATGAATCTCGCAATGATCTCGGCACAGTTCACGATTGATCGGGTCCCTCTAGGCCGCTGCTACCACAATGAGATGGTTGCTCTCCCCTCCACCACCACTTCTGATTCGCCTACCATTGGTCAAGGTGGTGGTGGTGCTTTTGTGCTCCACTGTCCCTCTAACACTGCTGCCGCTGAAAGTCTACTTTTAGGCAGTGTGCCAGCTACTGTTGGAGAGAAAGCAGGGTCTCATCAACAGCCACTTCTCACTGCCATGAGGAAGTGCAACCTCGAAGAGACCTCAGCTAAGGTCTGTAGTGCTTGTCTCCCTATTTATTCCTTCTTAATAGTGAAAGAAGTAACGAAATATAAATGCGTATTCCCTATTTTATTTTTATAGTCAATCCAAAAGTTAACAGATGAAGTACATGACATTCTTCTATTTTTTTACATTTTAATCATTAACGAATTTTATACTTGGATTATTAAAAATATACCTACTTTGGGTTGTTTCACCTTTAATTAACTATTTTAAAAATTTCTCTTTGACATTTCAGAATGTAGAAGTTTTTTGTTCTTTAATACTCAATTCTGGGAGTGGTGGTGGGATTGATAATGAATAGAGATAGTTCAATTGACCCGTATACTGTTGCAATTAAAATAACAAACGAGATTACTAATTGGCACAGATAATTATTTCCTTTGATCAAATCGGTCATGTGTATTATTTATTTTTTCTGACTGCCAATTTTCGTTACAATATAATATACATGTTTTATAGGATTTTTGTATTGCATTTATTGCAACGTCACTAGTAATCATTAATTATCACTACATAAACATAGAGTATTTAATTTTCATCAAGCAAATATGTTATATATATGTATATAATTTCGATCGTGGATATTTAATAAATTATTAGAAAGAACAGCTCTAAAGTATTGTTTTTTAAATAATCTTTGACAAAATAAATCATTAGCCTATAATCAACCATTTGATAAATAGCATGTACATCCATAGATATTTGTCCTACTTTATAAACATGGCTACTCAAAAAATATTACGCGACGTTTGAAGAAGTAAGTTTGTGGTTAAAAATAAAGATCCTTTCTATACTTTTAATTACCACGATAAAAATTAGTAACACTAAAATACTTCTTTGATATGCGTTTTTTCTATAGTAATATGTAATTGAGTTAGCGTATATTTAAAGTGAATAAAAAATATTAATATATTAAGCCTGCTTTCGGTTAGTCTCTACTAACTTTTATCCATAAAAATAAAAGAAGGGGAGACAACGTGTACATAACTACAACATACTTTTAGAAATTGAATACAATTAACTTTACTAGTGTTACAGAATATACTAATAGGAGACCAAACATAATATTTCAAAATATAAAAATATTTTTTTAAAAACCGTTAATAAATCAAAGTATTTACTAACATAATTACTTTAAACAAAAATCCATAATAATATAGTCACCAAAATCTTAAAATATGTACAAATGAAAGTTATTGAGAGGCCTTAAAAGAGTTAAAAGGATGCGAAGAAGGAATTCTTGGGGGCATTAATTACGAATTTAGCTGTCGAATTATTATTATATTGATTTTATAATGTAATTATGTTGATGTATCCGTTGCTTTATTAATAGTTTTTATAATAAAATTTTATATTATACAATATTATTTTTAATGTGAGTTTTTTCATTTTGTGATAATCACTGGCATTAATGCTTTTACCATTCGTTTTAGCATATTATACTTAATTTTTTATTGATAAATGTATGTTGACCGCAATCACATGTGCAATATTTTTAATAGAATTAGTTTGTAATTGGTTTTCTCTTTCTCTCTCTGTAGAAGGAGTTCTGGCATGTTCGAGATCGTGATGGCGCTGAAGAAGAGCTCTACGCCAACGACCGTACTGTCGTGTGGACCCGATTCTCGCAGCTCGCGGATCGGTTTCCAATGGCAACGACCCTGGACAGTCCGGTGGTAGCTGTTTGCTGGTCTAGTTTTCTGCTTCCCGAGGAACTCTATCACAATTCTCAAAAGGTGCTTTCTTTTCTTTCAAAATACTAAATAATGGGCTCGTCTCACAAACTATATTGCTTCATTATCTAATGTGTCATAATATTTCCTTTAAAATGATAGTTTTAATAGATACCTTAATGCTACGTATCGCTTAAATGTATGTCTTTAAAATAATATATTCTTACTGATGAACTGGTACTCTTCCTGATCTTCTTCACAGGTGTCGGTATTCGATAACCCCCCCGGTCGCTGTCAAACTGGAGTTGGAATCTTTGAATCTGAGCGGTTCACCTTCCTCACAGATAAGGGGGAACGTTTCTCCGCCAAGATGCCTTGTCAGGTCAATGCCTATAATCATCTTCAGTAATGTTAATATTTAAAATTTAGATAATATTTTAGTATCCCATTACATAAAATTAAATTATCATTCTATAATCTAGGTTTTCCTAGTCAAATTTGGATGGACAAACTCTAAAATAGGTCATTTGATTTTGAGAAATCATTGAATTATTTTAAATTTAGGCAGTTAAAATTTGACGAATATGTATTTAGGGAATTCAAAGTCGTAAATTTCCTTCAAATTAGACGGGTAATTCAATTTAGTAAACTATTTTGTCACTACTTATTTTATATTGATTTATATATATACTTTTGTTGGTGTGTTACTATATTTAATCTTGGCTTACGATGCTACCGCATCGTATAATTGTTAGACTATATAGCTGGTTATTTCACAACTTTTATAAACTGTTTTTATGTGTATGATCAATTATAACATCAAGCTATTATAGGTAAATACATATTTTTGTAAAGTGTGCTTCTATAGGTTATTTAAAGATTAGATGGAGTTTGTATCAAGAATGCATAGAGTTATATTGGAACTCTTAATTAAACTGCTATGGTAGAATTAATAGAATCGGCTGATTTTTTCTTTCTTATATCTATAATTATATGTTTAAAAAATATTATTACAAAATTGAAATTTGGTGCTTACGTTTAAAGTTTATTTCTTAAAGCTTAGTATTAATATTATTTGTGTTTCTATTTAATCAATGTGACGATAAGAATTTGAAATTTACCTTCTCAATAGTATGAGTAATTATAGATAATAGATAATACAATAATCATGTAATACTTGAGTGTAAAAAATGTAAATTATGAAATACTTTATATCTATTATTCTGCATAGTTTAATAAATTTGTATTTATTATTATATATATGATATTATACAATTTAGTAATATATATATATATTGAGAATTGCATTTACGCTTTGCCGAGGTATATACACAATTCTTTATTAATTAGTCCTTAAACTAATCAATCGATAATTATTTCAATAGGAGTGGTTGCCAACTGGGTTAGATTTCTGCCTTTAAAACCGAAGGTAGCCATTTCGAACCCCGGTAAATACTTTTTGCTTTATCAAACTGATTGGCTTTAAGGTAGTTATTGTTTGATTAGTATAATCCTTCATGGACTTATTAATTAAGATTTATTTTATAATAATTTTTAAGACTGATACAATTTAGTGAAAAAGGCCTTTATTCTCTTAACCGACAGTATATAGTATGATATGTTTGTAATTAGTTAAATATATATACGATCTAACAGATTTCGGTTCTTTTTACCACTGTTATTAATTATTAGTTATCAGATTTCGGATCATTTGATCACTACTATCCTAGTTTTTAATTCAATTTTCTCTACAGGTGTCAGCAGCTTGGCCCGTTGCCAATGGCATTCTTGTAGAACGTCGACCCAGTGAAGACCTCGATGACTGCCCAATTCGGAAGCCACTTTTCTCCATCTTTACAATTACACACCCTCTCGATGAAATCACGCCTGTTATTCTCAAGGTTCCAGGTTTGTTTCTTGTATACTTGGATATTTTGACTTATATCACTAGCAATATTGGTTTAAACTATTCCTTATAGTATTACTATTAAGGGCACTTGAGTAATTAATCATAGAGGTCTGACTTTTATTGATTCTGTATGCTGTTTTATACTACTATTCAGCGACCCGAAAACTTTCGCAAAATAATATTCTTAAAATTCAGAACAATTAGATTGTTTCTTTAGTAAAACAGTTTGAGATATACAGACACTGAAATATATTTTACACACAACTTACGTATGTTAAAATAATGTGAAAAATGTATTTTCTCGTAAAATGAATATAATAAAAATATATAATACTATTTTTCATCTACCGAATTATATCAAATGTATTAAAATAAAACAATTTTATAGTGACAAAAATGTACAACGCGAGAACGCAATGTACAACCAATGAGTCAAAACTATAATTAGGATAAAGATATATTAATTTCTTATAATATATTACTTATACTGCTATGAGTAATATAATGATTTATAGTGATTTATATTTATTTTATTAATATTTGTTTGATTTTTTAATATACATATTGATGAGTATTGAATTTATTCCATCCGCTCACTTCTTATTACAATTAGGACCCAATTCTACCTGGAAAATTTCGTTTGCTACTGACGTCAACGAGCGCATTATCTTTGTCTCCAAAAATCCGCCGTTGGTGGTTACCTGTGACGTCACTACCAACCTTCATTCTATCTGGCGATTCAAAACAGCCTTACCTGCGGTATGTGCATTGCTCATATAGCATCCACAGTAATATACATACAATATAATTTCGTTCTAAATTCTTTTGACAGTTTGATGCAATTTCCCTGTCTCTATCTCTCACCCCACTTCTCAGGAGTACAATGATCTCTACACAGTAGGAGTAGATGGCCTAGCCAGTGTGGCCCCGCACGCCATGTCACACAACACGAGTACTGTCATCCTCCCTGCCAGCACAACGCCACACCCCATCACCCCCAACACAACCGCCGGTATCGCCGCCGTCGCCGCCACCCGGTGTCTCAGTCCATTTGCCGCCTCTCTGTCCCGCCTTAAGGCCGGGAATCTAGACGCCCAACACGGTCACAAGAGTAACTATCTTTCGACACCCACGAGGGGAGGTAGCTTCCTCTTTGCGCCCCACCAACTCGCCGCCTCCAAACTGACCTCCTTCACGGAGACGCAACACTCGGCGGGTAGTTCCACTATTGTTCACCTGCCCGAGATGAAGTACACAAGGTACGTTTATCTCTTGCTTTGTGGGACGCCGGTTTTCTGACTTTCTTTCTCTTCTATATTATAGTGAACCTGTTTCCCTTTTTTAATATATTTTCTTGGGGTCTGTTTTCACTGTTCAATCTTACTTTTTTATATACTGTCGATTCATTAATTGAATAGCAAATTCTTTTCTAGGGTTTTACCGTCAGTGGTAGTTTTCCCTGTTTTTAAATAAATTCCACTCTATTTTAAGTGCCTAAAATAAGCTGTCTATTGCTGTTAAATACTTCTGACTTAAAGGATTGATATTTAAAAATGTATCTACTAAAATGTAAGAAAAGCACTATTGAATTATGAAAAATGATAAAATTTACGATGTTTATTTAGTCTCCGAAAATGGGGTTAAAAAGACAACGGACACTATAATTAGTCAAATTTCACTGCTAATAATGTTAACATGTTTAGGCGTAGAAATACATAAAGCGTAAAATTAGTAAAATATATGAAAAGCCTTTAAATGCTTACTATGCATATTTTCTGAGTCATTTTGTGTTCCCCGTTTGGTGTAGGTTGCTATGTTAAAATATTTTTGTATTCATGTTTCATTTAGCTAATTTGATTTCATTCTCTTACTTATATAATATTGTGTATATTTGTTATAACCACGTGCGGGGTGGCTCAAAGGGTTTCAGCTATTGCAATTACAATTTTTATTTCATCTGTGCAGACTATTACTGCGTGCTAATTAATTATTTTCTTCTATCTATTAAGTATTTTCTGTTACTTCTATGTGAAATATTTACATTAAATTGAAGTTCATGACATATTTTGAATCCTATGAAGTATTGTCGATGCATTTCGTGAGATAAAATCGTGATCCTTTGAGGTCGTAAAAATGTTTTCGGGGATCGGCGGCTAACAATATTATTAATTTATTGTAGACAGTGTACAGTCCGTTATATAGCAACAATTAAATAGTGGTCATTATTTATGTTTACCTTTATGTTCACCTGCATCGTGATATAGATCACCTTTGGTCTTAAATGAGGGCAGCCAAGGCCACCCCTCCGGATGCCAAACAATCCTCTCCGAGATCGCGGGTGAGTTCTACGGTGGCGCCAATGCTCCTCCCCTCGAAGAGCCCCTTCTTCCCCAGGCCTGTCTTGAGCTGCTCTGGACCGAGGGGACTGTGCCCATTGGTGGTGGGGTCGGAGCTGGAGCTGCGGCCTCCATGTTCCAGGGGTCACGAGTTACCACGCCTATCGTGTCGCGGGGAGGGGGGCATCTTCACAACCAACCCCAGCAGATCTACTCGTCGACTCCTGCTGCAGTTAGGGTTGGCGATGGGACCAGAGGTCGGTATTGCATGAAACGTTACCCTTATTTAACACATAGCTCCAACAAGATTATATTATTTTACTACTATATATTGTGTAAGTAGCTTATAAGTACACTGTGTTTTAATCCAATTGTAATTCGCATGCAAGGTATTTTTCATTTCTTCCGTAATCAATATACAATAGGCGGCGGCAGTGGTGGTGGCGGCATGCACCACACACCTATCAACGGTGGCGGTGGCAACCTATTACCCTGCGCAGCCCCGCCTACAAGCGGAAGGCATCTGAATACGCGGGGATTCCTGGCGGAGGACTTCTCGGGTTCGCGGTGGGTTTGTTTCCACTCGCATCGCCTCGCCCGACTCACCTGTGTCCGCCTGGAAACCGTGGAGGCGATGGGTAGCGCTGAAAGTCGGTTTGTCTTGGGGGCTACAACGGTGATTCGCGCCCGTGATGCCGTCTACCTGCCAGCGAGCAAACTCTGCGTGGTCCTGGAGCCGGGGGGGTCGCAACTCATCCTCTACTCGGGCATCAAGAAGGTCTGCTTCTGAGTCGGTTGTAGTAGTTGTGTAGGATGCATCTCAAATATTTGTAATAATAATACAGAACTCAGGCAATGGATTAAAAATTAAAGCTTTTAAAAATGGTATTTTACTGAATCATTCTTGTGTAAGTAGTAATGAACATAATAATAAACAAATGTTTTTTCGTGCATTAAGTAGATATGAAAATTCTTTTCTATTAACCTAAAAATTGTTCTCACAAATCATTCCCTAGAAAATTCGACTGTTATATTCTCGATAATGTTTCCAATAAATATATTTATATAAGATAGAATTATGATATTTTCTCTATTATTGAATGTTTGTCACAAAGACTCCTGTAAAAATGTAGAAGATGTGTTGCTGAATATAACCTACATTTTGAGTAATAGTGGATGGTATGTAAGGTATATAATTTGCAGCTTCTATTGTGTAGGATAGAAAATATGTTTCTGGTTTAGTTGTATTCACGTTACGTATTATAATACGTTGTATGTTTCTGAATTACTTGAATTGTTTTTATAGATTTTTATCCAATGCTGCATTATTTTATTTCGGATCGGGATATCATTTTGTAATACCAACCTTGCCCCGGACTAATATATCCATCTCAGATGTGCGTACTTGGCGCCACCCCTCCGCCTGTTGTGAACCAATCAAGTAGCTTCGGCCTTCCAAACCTCCTTGACCGGGCTCACGAACCTCTGCGTCTTCCCCTTGCCGTCATGTCGTCAGGTCGCCGGTCCAGTATGCTCAATTCGACCCAGATCACCGCTGAACCTCTCGGCAGATACGCCATGCATCACTTCCAGGACAAGGTGACACTTTTTTCTCCCCTTCACACATTCTTTTCTTTTTGCTCAAATCTCTCTGACCTCCGTTATAGATCAGCAGCCTCTCTCCTGTCCCAGTCTCGGGGCCTAGCCACCAACAGCAGTACACGCACAACCAGCTGGGCCCATCTACTTGCCAGGGCATTGAAGACCTTCGGCCTTCTGCTCAACATGCTACAGCAGCCTCTTTCTATAAACCCGGTGGGCCGCCTATGTGGTCGCTGAGGGAACCGTCGGGACGCGCTTTCTCTGTAGAAGTTTCATCTGGGCGCCTTGTACGATGTTATCTACCGGAGATGGCTGATACACGACTTGGTGAGCCTTATTATATTTTATTTACTAATAAATTGCTTTTTCTTCTATTTATCTTCTTGTTGTTTATACACTATTTGAATTAAATTCTCCGAAAACTTCACATTACTGCGTTGCTAAATTTTTCGACTAACTAATTTTAGAATGGCACACAGCCCACGCTGTTATACAGCATATTCAATTTGCGTGCATAACCATAAATTAATCAATAGCCCATAACCATAGAGAAATAAATATAGCCATATATAGAGATACGAGTTTAATCTAAAAATATATATGATGTCTCGACTGAGGCGATTTCTGCCTGCCATTTAGCGAGTTGAACAGGTAGACTACGCAACTCAATTTTTTTAGAAACTAGATTTTTTAATCAAGGCCTAGTAGTTGGGTTATCCCAAGCAAAAATAACTCCAAAATAAATTTGCTCAACGAATGGGTATTCATTTTCTACTGTTTATCAATGGATAGATGACTACAATAATGAAACAGAAAATCGCACCAACTAAACAAACTGGAAGGCGGTACTCCACAACGTCACGAAGCAATCGTCTGCTCTGCAGATTGGCCTTGAACTACCACCTGTCATCAGCTTTTCAGTTGCGTCAGCTCTGGCAAGAGCAAGTCTTGCTCCGCACAGTTTACTCTCATCTGAAGAAATGTTGGATTCAGAAACGACGAAGAGTGATCTGTCCGTTTCTCTCGTGGACGAACATCGAAGGGAAGCTTCAGTGGTCAATGGAGCACACAATATGGAGGGCGGTTTGGGGGGCGTGTGGTCTTTAGCGACGAAACAAGGTGTAGACGAATTGGCAACGATGGGCGAGCTCGCGTTTGGCGGAAGCAGGATAACGGTTTGCTCCCAGGAATTATACAACGTTGATGCAGTGCGGTGGGGGGTCGGTGTACGTGTGGGGAGCAATTTGGAGAGGAGGACAGAGTCAGGTCGTTTTCCTGCGGGCTGTTGTCAACAGGGAAACCTACCTTGCAACGCTCCAACACTTCTTCCAAACTGAACAGCTGCCCAATAACTTTATCTTCCAACAACAAGATAATACACCTGCCCACCGAGCTGCTTTGATTCAAGCCTTCTTCCGGACCACTGGAATACGATATCTGCAGTGGCCCTCGAGATTGCCTGATCTCAACCCGATCGAACGTCTGGGACTGGATTGTGCGGCAAATCAACTCTCGACCACAGACAGCTGAGAACTGGCAGCAATTGGAGCAATAGGTCGCGGAAGAATGACAACGGCTGCGTAGGTAGTTATTGACAGTCTGGTCGACAGTGTCCCACGATGGGTCCGGGCTGTCATTGAGGCGAGAGGTCGAAATACCCGGTACTAAACATCACTGCCCCGGATTCCCCTCCCCTCCCTACTACTCAGAGAAAGCGATAACAGTCCTCTTCAGGACTACCACCTAATGATTGATGATATATTGCAGTATGACACACTTGTACAAATTATTCGGAAAATTTAATTCAAATAATGTATCTGAACAAGTAGAACATTACAAATTTAATAGAAAGTTTTGCCGTGAAATATTAATTGTTTAATTCTAAATATTTATTCATTATAAAATATATTTGTTTTATCTACTACTTGTATCTTAATAAGTAATACATTACAAAAATATTGGAAACTTAAATTTTGAACCTACTCCTAATAGTGAAGCGATGTCTGACAGCTCTACAAAAGATCCTGCCTAAAGACCTCGGACTTCAACTTCTGACTCAGTGGTACACGTTGCATAATGCTCCTGGCCACTCGCCCGATACACAGGCTGAGTGGGCCCAGTTTTCTAGCTTTCTCCTTGGTTTTGCCGGGTTTCAGTCTACTGGGGATCAAGTTCCTCGCTCCACTGCCACTGACATCGTCGAATCAGTAAGATACCTAATATTCAGATTTGCAAATATTTATTTTTATAGTTATTTTCATTATAATATTCTTGTTTTTTCAGTAACATAATAAACATAATATGTTTAGCTTTATTTAAAAAGCACAATAAACATGTCAAAATGCATTCTTTGAAAGAAAATCATCTTTATTATATTTTTTCAGTTATGCTGCCTTCTTTGTTACTTTTATTAATAAAATTCGAAATCGTCACTTATAGGCGGTATTTTTGTCATTAATGTTATAAATCATAATCCATGTAACTAAGTATAATTATTTAATTATAATCATACTTTAGTATTAAAACTCCTGGTACTTTTGACATTGTTAGTAAACTTCAATCTTTCTGAATTTAATTTACAATTGTACCAATTTTGTGTACTTAAGTACTCATATGATTTACGTGAGATATTGCGCACTACTTTTTTTGCCCTTCTCTTCGACTATCATCAGCAAACAGGAGGCGCTAGAACAACCGCAAAAGCACAGCCAGCAGCGCCAGTATTCCCTCCGCAAACTCCGCCAGCCAAACGCCAGCGAGCTGACGGAGCAGCCACCGACGAAGATTGGGACTTCCTATTGGCTAGTGTAGACCCGGCGACAGCGCGGCACTATTGTCTCCACCAATCGGATCAGCTGGAGGGGGCCACGAGACCCCCTCCGCCCAGCAGCGCACTTGACCTGAAGGATAGTCTGCGGCATAATGCCGTCTCTTCGGCACCTCTCCTCAAACACCTCCCCACTGTTCTCTTCGCGCTACACATTGTCTATGAGGTGAAATTTCCCTTCTTTTCTGCAGGTTGTATAGGAATTTAACTTGTTAAAGTTCAGTTCGATTCGATTCGACCACGTTAATTCCATTTTTTATTTTGTAATTTGTGTAGTGTAACTATATTCGGTTTTATAGAAAGACAAATGTATGACTTAGACCAAAGTCCATAATAGAGAGATTGGAACTATTTAGTGAAGGGGAACTTCATTTTTTTTAATGTATACTCTCGTATTTTAGAACCTCATTTCGAATGTTATTATCTTCAATTACAGGATGAAAAGTTGAATATGCTTTCGTGGGAAGATTTAGACGATCTCGCTGTACTAAATTGTTCCATTTCACAGTAAGTCAATTAGTTATATCGACTTAATTTCAATCTTTTAAACTTGTGTTGTCTTATCTTCATATTAGCAGTTTTTGGACAAAAATGATTTGCGCGCGTTACATATTATTTCGCTTTATTATGTGTCACTTTTAAATATTTTAAAAGTATACTTGAATTTTATTATTTACAAAATGCGGTCACATTTAATTGCTATGAATAATTTGTGTGTTTCAATTTACAGATGTCTGGGACTCACCAAATACTGCGAATACTATGCCAAAGATTTGCATAATATTCTTGCCTGGATTCACCCTATACCTCAAATTGGTAAGTAGAAATCGCACAAACATATTATGCAATTCGAGCAAAGTTTGTTTGTTAATGAAAGTACTAATGAAACGTTTTTTTAATTAAAAAATGCAATTGTCCATTAGTAGATGAAGTTTAAACAAAAGTAGATTTTACATTTCTTTCGATATTTCATTTAAGAATGCATTTTATTGTCGTCAGAAACAGCTTTATACTGGTGACTGGCATTCATAAACGTTTGAGTTTACTTTGTTGTTTTAAAATCCTAGTGCTTTTATGATTCTAATATTATCTTATTGATGTATGTTACACAAAATATTATAGTACGGGAGCTTCTTCTGAAAATTATTAAAATTTCAGTGCAAAAAGTTTGCTATGCTCAGTGAATTGCTACTATAACCTTTGATTGAAGAATATGTAATTCTTGTGTTAAGCAACCAGTCACAAAGTGAGATATTAGCATTTAAATTATACTATTTTCTACTACATATTAAAAAATACGGCGATTTCTATAAAATATCTCTGATTTTCGTGAAAATTCATTTTTAAATTTATATTTGTACATAATCAGAATTCTCCATATATTTTATACATTTTAAAACAAAATTAAAACATAAACCACGTTAAATTGTGTTCAATACATTTTAATGCGTCTATCAGACCTTTTTTATAGATTTATAATATGGTAAAATTATAATAGGCACGTGGAAACTATATGATATAGTTTGTGTCCGAAATGTGTTTTAAAATATATAAAATACTTGGAGAAACCAAATTATGTACATTTAAAATTAAAATAAATTTCTAATTATATCAAAAATACGATTTTTCACGAAAATTAGAGCAGTATTCTTTAATATGGCAAAATAGAGTAAAATGTTAATATCTCCTTTTGTGACTGGTTGTGCAACACAAAAATTACTTCTTTTTTTAATGATAGGTTAACAAAGCATAACAAACCTTTTGTACTCAAATTCTGATCATTTTCAGAAGTATCTCCCGTGCAATTGTAGGAACACTCTTAATGTTGAAAGGTGTGTTTGTATTTTAAGGGAAAAGTTCCTTTTTTTGATACCTGCTTGTGAGTATGAATGTGTAGCCCAACTACTTTATTAAGAAGTAGTGCGTAAAGAAGGCTGAACAGCATTAAATTTGATGGGGCAATGCACACCGAAAGCAACGCAGCGCGTCAAAAGTCAATATTAACCATGGCTCACTGATCTGATGAGGTTAGGGTTCGCTAAAGATGGTGCCTACTTTCCCGACTCAGTACACTGTCCTCCTTCTTTTCTGTTTATATGTTGATTTTCTGCAGAGAGTGTATCGATCTTTGCTGCAGTGCTGCGTTCGGTGTGCATAAACCTTAAAGGCCTGTCTTTAAGATAAAAATAGTTCAGTTTACAAGCTTTAATACCTGGTAGTGGTGTCTTTATGCAATATTATGTTTATGTCATATTATTCAGGCATGAGATTCTTCGGGGTTTTTGAGGCGTAATTCTCATAAACATGCAATAAAATACTCCCCTCCTCCCTCGTCCTATTACAATGCAATCTAGGTTTTATTGTTATAAAAAATCTACTTAACCATTACACATTCGTTTTTCAGTTTTTTTTATTTATTTAGGTGTAATCTCATGCCTGGTTATTGGTGTATACGATATTATCCATCGTATTTGAATTGCTCATTATAATAAATAATATATCACATTACAGTATTATATATTTATTTTTGTTCAAACATCTTAAAAAAATAATTATTTATATACTAACTTTTTAAAATTATCATAGCCTATTTTTATTATAGAGACATAAAAATACAAAGAAGCTTAAATGCTACGCAATTTTAAAGAAAATGGGCAATAAATAGTTGCTCTATAATTTGATTGATAAGCTTGAAAATGCTACTCAATCTTGAAAATATTTTGAAATGTTCAATTCAGTCATTTTCAAAAAAAAATCCAATTTAGTCTTTTGGCTACTTTATGTATGTATTTAATTTTCGATTGTTTCAATTGACATTGGAACTTGTTGGCCCTTCCTTCCTTCGTACTCACTTGACGTTGTATGGACATACCTTTCACACCCCACTCTAACCTCTATTCTCTGCACTTCCATTGACTGCCCTTCTCGTGGCCCTTGATAGACACGACCTCGGGAACTGGCGGTGGCATCTTCTGGCCCGCATACATGGACGGGAATCCAGCTGACCTTCTCGCCTGGATCGATAGGTTCCTGTCCTCGCCCTCCTCTCTCCATCCGCCCTACCCCTACCTGCCCGGAGTGAACGAGTTGTCGCGGCAGCTAGTCACGGCCTTCCTAGTCATGAACTACACGCCCCAGTGGGCCGACCAAATCACTCTCATGACTGCCGGGCATGCAGGCCGCGCTACACTCCCTTCCGTCTGGGATACCTTCATCCAACTAGTGCTCCCTTCACGTGAGATATAGGGGGATTTATTTTGCTTCTTCGTATTAGCTTTCACCTGAAGAGGTTACTATAGTTCCTGATCACAGGTAGATATCGATGTCGGCCCGGTCCGTAGAGAGACATAATATAGGGCATGTAGATACAGCATTGTAGTTATCCGAGTGTGGAAGTATTGCACGCTGTTTGACTGCATTACAATAATATGTACTTCGGTTTAGAGGGAAATATTATTTCTCTTAAATTGCAAACAAAATGTTTTAATCAATATTTTCCGATATCTCTTTCTACTTGTAACTGAAGTGTACCTTCATTTATTAAATTCAAATTATAATCAGATAGCAATAAATATTTGAGAAGGTATTTCAGATTCCTGTTTAAACCATTAATATATACATATTTTTCAAATAAAAAGGCAGGCTCGTTTATAATAACCGTGCTTTAAAATATTGTTGTGTTTTAAATGCCATCCAGAATATATTTCTGAAAAAAGATAATTTAAGACTAGTAATGTTGACAATGTTTTAAACATGTCATATTTTAATATTCGTGGCGAATTATTACTATTACTATTAAAATGTCTAACTTTAAATCGAAATGCCAACTAGTGTTTGGACTTTAAAATGGCAATCAATCGTACATTTGTGTTTTGAATTCCTGCGAATCACCCACTGCACAGTAACATTTCTTGTCTAAAAGATGCCCTACTTGCTCGTAGCTAATGTGAAATCAACTGACAAGGTACCACCACATCTCGCCTCCCATCAGGTCACCGGTCTACTACTGGACAGGATACAGACCAGCCACCAGCAGCGTGTCTCAGGGCCGAGCATCTCTGCCACCGCCTCGTCCTCTATCTCAGCCACGTAGGAGTGACCTCCGATATCCTTGATCGACTTCCGGGAGGTTTGGCAGCCATCTTCCGTACCGCCATGGCCGATTGTCGCTCTGATCCACCCGCTAACTGTTCCCCGGTCGTCTATGCTCTTATTGGTAAGTTCTGGGTGACCTCACTTGTTTCTTCATTTTTTTTGTTCGGAAATAAATAAACAATATTGCAATTTCGAAGCCTTTTCAACATGAAATTTTGTGTTAATAATTTGAAAATATGTTGTTAGCAAGCTTCCATTTCAGTTCCGTGTTTCAACTTTTAATATTCTAGTAATTTTGAGTTATTTGAATTGAAACAATGTCAATAGTTTCACTTTAATTTAAATAATTATATCCAAATATTATCTGCTTTAGATTTCTAACACAAATTGTATCTGATTAACAAGTTATTGATTTTTTTTTTATTTTGCGCGTATACCATAGCAACAAAGATGGTGTATTTCTTATAAATGGATTGTAATTTATATAGATAGATCAACAATGAAACATAAATTTCAACCAGTCTTACAATCATATTTTTATTCAAAAATATAATCTAGATTTCTGAAAAGAATATCGGGCATAAAAATAAGTTTAAAAATGTATTTAACTAGATACCCTCGTCAAATATAAGAATCTTACATGATGAATTTCATAAATCCCCAGGCCGCGAGGACCTCTCAAGGCAAATGTCCGTTCTATCGATCAACTACAAGAGCTCCTCGAGTAGAGGAGAAGCCACCGGAGGCAAAAAGAAGACCGCCGCCAGTGTGCCAATTGCGGTGGAGGAGCAGAGGGGACCTGTGGGGAGCACAAGCTCCTCGGCTCTGGAACGTTGGTCCCAACTGGTTGAACCTCTGTGGGAAGTGCCTCGTAGGGGAGGTCGAGAGGCCAAGCATCCCCTCTTGGCGATGTTGGAGACGGATCCTGCGGTGCAACTTGCTTTCAAGGTTTAAGAGATTATATGTTTTGTAATGGCGGATATTGTGCCGAAGCAATTTAAAGAAATAACGTAAAAATACTTCTCGGCTAAAATATTTGTACTGTTTTGTTTTTATAAATTAAAATATAAATAATGATTAGTTTAAAAAGTCATTTTTTATAATAATGAAGCATAAGTTGACTATTGTCAATTTTCCATAATATGTTGCATATCGTGCATCGCATTGTGCACTATTTGAAACAGCTTATTGTACATCATTTACAAGATACATAACATTATTAAAAAGCAATGCAATGCAGTGCGTTCACAGTGCGATACTTACACCATCCCCTTCTGTCCATCAGGACGACCTGCGTATCCGCGAGGCTTACCGTCTCCTGCAGTCGACCAATCGTGTCAAACTACGCGTGTCTCCTCGACCCGAAGCCACCGAGCAGGAAATGACCGAGGAACTGGACTCGCACCTACTGGCAGCATCTGTGCGGACCATGGCCCTCTCCGTGGGCCGGGGAATGCTGGGTCTGGCCGCCCTGGGGGGTAATCTTCCCGCCCGCCTCCCCCTCCCAAAGCTCTGTCTCAATGGGAAGGCGCAGACGCCGGGTCGAGCAAGTACCAATGTCGAGTTGTCGAGGATCGATACTCCAGCCAATATGAGTGTCTGGCCGGAGTTTCACAATGGTGTGGCTACCGGGCTCATGATATCACAGCAAGCTCCGGTGAGATTTATGGCTTCACCAAATCTTCTGAGAATATCAGTTTTAATTAGTGAACTCTATTTTGGCCTTTTATTCAATTTTGTATTTATATTATTGTGTTAGGCTGTTTTATTATAACTGTTATAATGTTTTGCCTTTATTTGACTTTCTGCAACATTGCTTCGTTCAAATAATGACGTAGTCGCTATTTTCGATTATAATTTTAGTGGCGATTTGCACGGCGATTTGTTCCCAATATTGATGACAAATAAAATGTCTTGCGTATTTAAAAAAAAGGTTACTTTAAACACATTTTACTGACTGGTTACCAACTAACAACTAACTATTTTGCGTGTTTGTTAAAATAAATTTCACATTTTTTAGCTATTAGTGTATTATTTTTGCTTATTTTCTTCTCACGTAAAATCTTTTGTAGCGTATAATATAAAGCTACACTTATTGCTTTTGTAACTTTTGAAAACTGGAATTTATAAATTATTTAGTTTCTTAATTTGGCATATTTTATTTTAAATGTTTTATTTTGTAGTTATTACTTTCTTTAGTTTATACTTCCTTGACAACTGTATAATTAATATTGTCGACAGTTTACTTTCAAATATTACTTTAATGATAATGTCACTTCGCAAACACTTGACAATAGTTAAGTATATCACCCGACTGAGAGCATTTTGAACCTTGTCATGGGAGTGTACACATGCATAAATGCCCGAAATAGGTTGGACGGCCCGCGTGAGTTCGAGTGATCCGTGGTTGTCTCTAATTAATTATTTTCGCATAATAATTATTTTCGCTTTGCTTAATATACTAAAGATATATATTAAATAATGCTTTGGCATTTCGCTCGTGATTATTCACACAATTATAAACTTTAATTTTTTCTGTAGTTTTGTAGCCTAGAATGAGATATTTTACTTTAAAACTAACATCATCCCCGGAGCAGATTGACGCGACCTGGATCATGTACAACTGCCGAATGTCCAACAAGCCAGCAGCGTCATCGACCGGCACCGCCGCCTCTGACGTCCAGTTGACCTCGGAGAGGGCTGGACTCCTCCTAGCATTGGGTCTACAGGGCCACCTCAACCGCCTCTCCCTCTGCAATATCCGCGAGGTCATGATCCGAATGCACGACATCTCCAATATGGCTGTTCTGTTGGGACTCTGTGCTGGACGAAGAGGCTCTATGGATGAGGCACTCACGCGATTAGTTGCAGTACACCTCAAGAGGTGAGTTCAGTAGACCCCTAATATGAGACGCATTCTTATGACCTAATGCTCTCTCTCTCTCTCTCTCTCACTCTCTCCCACTCTCAATCTCTCTCTCCTCTCTCTCTCTCGCTCTCTCTCTCTCCTTCAATCTCTCTCTCGCTCTCTCGGCAGACTTCTTCCCGCCTCGCCACTCGAGCTGGAGGTGCCCAGTCTCGGCCAGGCTGCAGCGGTGATGGGCCTCGGCTTGGTTTACCAGGGCTCCGCGCATCCCCACATGGCCCGCCTCCTACTCGAGGAGATTGGAAAACCACCTGGTCCCGATCTAGATGCCAGTATGGAGCGTGAGGTCGTGGCAGTCACGGCTGGATGCGCCCTTGGACTCGTTATGCTTCAGGTGCCATAGTCGACACTTTTTCTAGCTCTAGAAATAATAGGACTAATTAGTAGGATCGCATCCTGTTTGTCACCGCTTTTTCTCTGAATGCTGGCACGTTAAAAAATGCAATAATAAGTGTAAAATGTTGAAACTTACTTGAGTCAAATTAATGAATCAATTGACAGAAAAAAATAAGGACAAAAGAATCTGCAATCATAAAATTCGATTTTATTTTTGTAATAGTTTTTAGTATATATTTTAATTTATTTCTCTGACAGAGTGATTTAAAGTCTAGACTAAGACCGATGTAAGTATTGCACCGTTACTCAGGTGAATGAATTATGACAGTAACTACGGTGTTTCTGCAAAGTTGACATGACATGGGTATTAATCCGGTGTTAATCCAGAGTAAATTATTCCGCAACATGAAACTACGCTTTAGTCTTTCCTTGGGAGTAATCCAATGTTTCAATTAAGAGTTAATTTCAGTGAGTAAAACATGGGTTGTTCCTTTTACCTTCTCCCCTCCTTTGGAGCAGAAATGCGAGACGAGCTTCTGCGTGGGCGACTTCAACATGGCTGAAAAACTGCATGCCTACATGGTAGGAGGGCACCGCAGTCCCGACACATACTGCCCTGATGACCGGGATGAGGCTGACCTCTTCTCTGCCACCGGTCGTACAGGCGCCGGTGGTAGCAGTGGCGGCGGGAACACCAATGGTCTGGGTGGAGGGGGTGGCGGTGGTGGCGGACGAAATACTGGCTCCTTTGTCAGTGGAAGCAGTGCCAATCCACAGGTTGGATTTCGATACCTGTATATTGAAATATTGTCAATAGATCTTTTATTATTTTTATGGCATTAAATAAAACATATTTAACTAGTAATTAAAACCAGTCGCTCAATGAGACTAGGCAAGAATATAGTTTGTACATGGCTTTCGTGAAAAACGTTTGATTTTTTAGAAATACTTATGCAATATGCAATTTACCCTTATTTTACATAAATAATGTATATAGCAGTGTAAATTCTCGTGAAGATTTGTAATATTTATATTTTTCTGTTAGCACCAGTCACTGTTAGTTGTACTTAAAATTATTGGATAGCAGTTTTATTATTTCTTAATTGATAAATGGTATATTGTGCTGCATCCAAAACTCTTCTCTCTAATACACATTTTTACTAGAAATTCTTGAAATATTTAATCTAGTTGACGCTGTCTAAATGGAATATCTATGAATGATCTGAATCAAACGCTCTAAATTTGATGATTAAATTGCCTTTTGATCACCTCACAGATTCGAGAGGGGGACAGGTTCAACGTAGATGTGACCGCCCCAGCTGCCACGGTTGCCCTGGGTCTCATGTTCTTTGGCTCAGCAAATGAGTGTGTTGCTGGCTGGCTTCGTGTTCCAGACACCCAATACCAGTTGGACTTTGTCCGACCGGACTTACTCCTTCTGCGTATGGTGGCCCTGGGCCTTGTCATGTGGCACCGGGTTAAGCCCACAGAGGCCTGGATAGCGAGTCATCTGCCACCAGGAATGGCTAAGTACGCCTTCAAGAAGCAGGCCTTCCGGGATGATGTAGAAGCCGCGGAAGTCGATTTTGAAACTATGAGGTGGGCAAATTCATCATAAAAAATATTTACTTATAGTACACACTCATTGATAACGGAAGTAGCAAAAAGAAACATTATTATTTTTGTGAGAATAGAAATCATTATCCTAATTGTCATTGTTTATTATTTTTAGCTTATCCTGTCTTAACACAATGGCAGGTTGTTGCTTCGTAATTGGACTTCGGTTTGCCGGTACTGGTCATCCAGATGCCGCTAATACTCTCGTGAGTTGATATTTTTATTTATTTTTGTAATCAAAATGTGTATTATCGACATAATATTCTATGGAATAACAAACCATTATTTGCATAATTTATCAATTAATTATTTTATAAACATGTTACTTATATTTTTACGAGTAGTCTATAATTTATTAACGTTCTTATTTGCAGCGAAAAGTTATTGGCATTTTACTGGATGGCTGTGCAAATCTTTCTAATTTGGACGAAGTAGGGAAGCCACAGATGGAGCAGGCTGTTGCCATTGTCGTCTTGTCTCTCTCGATGGTAATGTCTGGTTCTGGAAACTTGGAAGTACTTAAAATTATTCGCAAACTGCGTTCACGCATTGGTCCACAGACTATGTTTTCTGTTAACTATGGCTGCCAGATGATGTATGCCATGGCGACTGGATTGCTCTTTCTTGGTGGTGGAAAGTAAGAAAATAAAAAATTTTCACAAAATTATGTTTTAACAAAAAAAATCAGAAGTTAAAAAGTTAAGCCCCTGGGGAGATTTGAACTCCCGGCCCCTGGTTTACAAGACCAGTGCTCTAACCCCTGAGCTACAGAGGCGGTCGATAAGGGTGCAAACAAAATTCACTTTTATTAATGTACCTATTTTCTTATGATTTTTCATTCATTTTTCAGTATGATTTTTACGGCACTCTTAGTCTTAATATAATGATATTTTGAAAATATAGTTAAAAAGTAGAATTATAATGAAAATATGGAAATATATTATATTAATAATAATATGATATCAATATATAACATCATTCAACTAAGTCTAAGTTATTATTAATATATATTTATTTTTTCGCTTTTCGGCATTCTTATTTCTTGTAATTCTTTAGATTCTCTAGATTTAACAAACATTGAGATACACACATACATATGAGATTACATGTAAGATTATTACATGTTTAATTATAATTAGTAGGTTGTATATATGTAGGTATACAAAATAGGCAGGAAGTAACCGTTGTAATAGCCACTACCAATTTTGTTTACTGTATAACAAAATCATGGAGAGCTGTATTTATATTTGTTCCTTACTATAGGTTGACATTATCGAATACTCCCGAAGCTGCAGCCATACTGCTAATTGCTTTCTTCCCAAGATTCCCCTCTTTCAGTAGCGATAATCGGTAGGTGTTTTTCAATTTTGACCATACATCTAGGTTGCATCCGTTGAATCACTATTTCATCTACGACAATATTTCTATGTCATGTTATTCCACAGTTATCATCTGCAAGCCCTACGCCATCTCTACGTTCTGGCTACTGAACCCAGACGGCTCTCTCCTGTTGATGTTGATACCAATAAAGTAGTCCCTTCAAACATGTGCGCTATTATAAAGGTAAGAGTCACTTTATTTAATTGTTAAACTATGTTTATTACTGCAGCTTAATATTATGTAATATGTATATATATTACAATTACAATTTGCCTTTTAATGCAATAATCATACATATCTCGTATTTTAGGATACCCAAGAAACGCTGACTTCTAAAGGAACTGTAATTTTGCCTTCGAACGTTTTGGACAAATTAGAAATGGTAACATAATTTTAATATCCTCCTAATGTAAATTGAAATATTGGTTAATGCGTTCGTACTTTTTTCAGCTCGAGGTAAACCATAAATCCGAAGAATTTTGGTCACACCAATTCAGACCTGAGTGTGCAGATTGGGACATTTTGAAGTAAGTCTGACTGAGACTTATTATGCTCACAACGTCCGATTCTCTAAATCTCTTTTTCTGCCATTATACAGGCGGTCTCTAAATGAGGGTGGATACATCTTCGTAAAACGAAAAGACTCAAACGAGGACAGTTTGACTGATGAATGGGTGATTATTATTTGTTTTCATTTTTATTGTTTTCACATTTCATTAAACTTTTCATTCGATTTTAATAGAATATAGTTTCATTACATTTGTATTCTATGATAAAACTGTAATATTCTAATCGAACAAAGTTATATTCTACCCTTTATAGGATCTCGTAACTAATATCAAGGTGCTATTATATTTGCTCAATATTATTAATAGCCATCTTGCATATAGGCTTCTTCTTTGGTCTACATCACTACATGTAGCTTTAAATTCAAATGCCCAAGTAGGTGTTATTTTTATACAACATTTATATTTACTATTCTTGCGGAAAATATCGAACCATATTATTCGAAAATCTTTAATTTAAATAAAGTTCTACTTTTGATTGGAACTAGGATGGAATATACCAAATCCCCAAATCTTAAAGACGATGGCAATGAAATATTAAACTAATAATAATTTACTGAATACGTTGTGATCTGTCAATTAAGCTACTCTGAACAGTCTAAAACCACTCTGCCTATAGATCTCACACCACCTCGATCGATGGCTGAGTGGACGGCATCTCTGGCAAATCAAGTTAGCCGTGGTATTCGCTCGCAGGACGCATGATGCAGCACTCCCAAGGCGTCTGCAAGCGCTCGCCGACACTATCAAGGCTCGTTTCCTTGAGAGGCGATCTGGTATATTCTTTATCTTTTTTCTTCTCTTTTCTCCGCTGATATTCTTCTTCTTTCCTTCATTGTTTATTTATCCTTTCAATTATTCCTTATTTTTAATTTATATTGTTTCTCTCCTTCCTTCTCTTTGGTTTTCTTACTTTCCATTATTTCTATTCTTTCTTATTTCGTATATTATTATATGTCATAGTTTCCTTTTAACATTAAATTTAACTATACTAACTATAATATACCTGTTGTAAATATGTTTGTAGTAATTATTAAAATCTATTATTATTAATAATAGAAAAAATGTCGATGGCATGTCCAATATTTTACTACAATAATAACAAAAATTGTTTTCACTACTCCGGCTAAAAATATAACTATAAGCCAATAAAGTATTAATTCTTATTGATTTATTGATTATTAATATTTCTGCTTTCTGTTATCATGTGTGTAATCCAGTATCAATCAAGCTACTATATTTCAAACAACTCGCTTTATTTTCTCACGAAAAGGCATGTCGCTATTTAGATAAATATTTGCCATTCTTTTTGGTACTTGACTATATTTAGGCATTTTTTTAAGAAAAAAATCATTGTCACTAACTTTTTCGATCATAACCATTGTGTGATTGATATTTGTTATATAAGTTTATTTTCGTTTAGTCATGTTTACTATTATATTTTTATCATTTCGGACTTTGAAATATATTATTGAAATACATATTTCTACAAACATTTATTTCATCTACTATAATATTTGAAGTTGTCAACTGCATGCAAAATGTTTATGTAAAAATTAGTATAAATTAAAATAATAATTTTAACAACTTATTAGCACTCGTAGTTATATGAAACTTTGATATGATACAAAGTTTTACAGTTCATATTAATACCTTTAATGTATTCGCTCATTAAATTCAAGGTGCACACAATGTTATATTCAGTGGTATGTTTTCGTATGACGCTTTGTATGTCCCAATGGGGCTAAACAAACAATACATGAACATGAAATGTGATTTTTTTAATATATAGTCAATAAAAATTGGACACCACATTTGACCTTTCTTCTGGTTACTAACTTTCCTCTAACAACCCTATTCCTTCTGAATCCAGATCTCCGCCGTGACCTTCTGGCCTACTATGGCCCCACTGGCTCCCTCACTAGTCCACTCGTCTGCGCCTTCCTTATTTGGTTCTCCCTGCCCAGTCGGCAGACTCTCACGCTTGATATTCTTCCTTCGAGTGAGTTGCATTAATCATATTTTGTGGAAAATTACTTCTCTTTAAAGCTTCCTTATATTTAAAGTGAATCGCTTTGTATTATGCTGGATTTTAAAATCGATTGACTTGTTATCTTTAATTTGGATTTATCTTTCTTTAAAATATCATGCTGTGGTATGCAAATGTATTATTTTTATCCTTTTGATAGAATATTTTCGACATAATGTGGAAAAGTAATACGTTTATAAAGAAATCAAGCGATATCATAGTATTTGCCATAATATATATACTTTTTAAAATTGTATTATCATCATATTCATTTTGTCTATACTTTTTTTTTAATTACAGCTACTCCACCAACAATGGCATTTATTAAGGAGTTGAAACAAATGAATTTAACTCTTGAATCGGCTCTGTGGTTACATAAAATTGTATACTCTTCCTGATAAAACTATTTTCCCTTCTTTCTTTGTTCGTACTCCTCCCAATCATTTGTCTTGTATTTAACTGCATTTATAAAAACGTGATCAGTCTCAGCATCCAACTATCAAAGCCATTTTAACATTCACGTATTTCATAAAGTTATTTATTGTACAACAGATTAGTGTATTTTTTATATTTGAACTCAAACATCACCCAATTGATGTTAACTGATATTTTGTACTTTTTCTATTAACTGTTACATCTGCACCTTCCATAGTCAACTTAATTGTATGAGTTTTAAAGATTGTTATATTTTTAAATACATATAATTACATTAACTAACTACGTGGAAATTTTCTTTCAATAAACTAAATTTTACTTATTCAACATAAACATTTTATAACAAAATATTATTAGATTTGAAAACTCACCTAAACGAATGGTTTCTCTTGGAGCTTTCTACATATATATACACATATATATAACATCAACTCGGATCATAGATGGCTATCATTACTACAAAAAAGTATTACTACTTCATGGAACTGAAATAGAAATAAAATATACTATTTTAAATTATAAAAGTTCTTTTTATTTATATATCAATGATTGATAAAATTGTTGAACGAAATTTTTTCTTCATTATGCGATGTACCAGGTCGACAAATATATACAAGGGTGTTAGGTTAGGGTTAGGGAAATGTATATCAATGTATTAAACAATGTATTTAACAATGTATATCATGAAATCATTTAATAATCGTTCTAAAATTTGTCTCTTAACTAAGATAATAGAAACACGAAAGTATTTAATATATAGGTAGCATAAAGCTTACACATATTGACGAACCCAAAATATGCATAAAATGTATAGCTTATATAGCTTTAAAATATATGTATATATAAATGTATAAAACATAAAGCAATATTAAGAAAATGATTCTAAATTAACTATTGGAACGAAATTAGATTTTATACCCGCTATTATAGGTGTTTCAAGAAAATTCATTCCACTTTTTTATTTGTAAAATCATTTTGATGAACTTCTCAAATATGTGTAAGACCTCCACGATTGTAGACGGTTTTGACATTCCACCCTTACCATAATGCTCACATAATTCTGAGAAATAGACTGCTCTGATATCATTTCATACTCATAATATTATTGTTTAATATGAAACATATATATTTTTAGCGAAGCAATTAAATTCGTTTATTGTAATATTTTTCCCTTCCTGTTTTAGTTCCCACTAACTTTAAACACAGGAAGAACACCGCCGGGTAGGTATATACGTCGATGTATTTCCTTGTACAATCCTGAACTCAAATACCCAAATATATCCAATAATACAACAGAAATATGTCTTGCGTGTCACGAATATAAGTAATAAAACAATGAATAGCTACCTACACAATATATCAGGATCGTCTTCCTTAACCGCACCAAAGTTCGTCTACTCAATAAATGTTCTTGTCTGCGCGCTTTTCCACACAACCTCACTTGCTGAGCTTCACGTTTCGAATGATTTTTGTCTCCTCCGAACGTCCCTTCTCCCGGGATCACACTTCCTCCCATTCTTCCAGCCCGAGATTTCGCCTCCCAATCTCCCACCAACTTCCGCCACAGCTACCAAATCAACCTCGGCCATTCCGTTGAGACCACTCTCCGACTCCCCAGACGCCTGGAAAGCCCATTCTGCCAACCCTTCCCGCGCTCCGCAAAGATGGCGGCCTGCACCAAAAATGGCAAGATGGCCACCAACTAATTCATTACATCGCCTCCCCCCGGCGACAAGCGCTGCCCCAGCGCTTCACCCTCACGTCCTTCCGCTCTCCGTCTCTCCTACCATGCCACCGGTGTTACGCCAAACCTCCTCTGCATCATCCTCGCCAGCCACTCCCGCATCTTCATGGCTCCCGTGTTCCCATAGTGGATCCCCTCAAAGTCCCCCGGCTCCAGCCTCGGGTGCGGCTCCACGTCCACCCACTGCTCTGCTACCACAGTAAACTTCCTCACCCTCGCTCGTTCTTCCAATGGCAATCTCCACGCCGGCGGTTCCACCAACACGGCCTTTCCCTCTCCCCCTTGCCTCCTCAACTCGGCCAACAGCTTCTGGCAGTCCGACACATAGTCCTCTCGTCTCCTTCCGTAGTTCAGCCCGTACATCAGGACCACGGCGTCCATTACACTTAAATTTAAGGCCGTCACCGCCTCCACTGCATGGCGGAGGGTCGCTCCCCCCTCCGCCACCAGCAACCATCCTGCCTTAGATTTTCCCAACCGAGTCACGTTGCTGTCCCCCAGCACTACCACTCGTGGGCAATCGATTTCCCTCCACGTCCGCACTCCGCACCGTGCCCTGCTTACAGCCTTCTTCAACAACCTCCGTACCTCCTCCTCTTCTAGCCTTGCCCTCCCTGCTACCACCCTAGCCCAAATCTCCAGTCTCGCGAATGCCTTGCCCACCTCCGCTTGGCTCTTTTCCGCCACTCGATCTCCAACGTGGTGCAGGGCAAACCTCGCAACCAACTTCCTTTCCATCGAAGAAAGCTGTTCCTCGCTCTTCACACTCTCTAATTGCCTTCCCCATCCGTCCGCATCCCCAACCGTCCCCATCTGTCCTACAATTACCTTCCGGCCCTCCTCCCTTAACTCCGCTAACCTCCTGCGCCAACACTCGCTCCCCCTTCCGTGCTCTGCATCCACCTCTTCCTGTGCCGACACTTCGCTGACATCCTCTAGCTCTCCACTCTCTCTCCTTCCCCGGCTGCTCCGAGCCACTGGCTTGTCCCTCAAGC
>JAYRBW010065831.1:0-28672 GCA_036023295.1 Invenusta paracnida | reverse complement strand
TCTTTCTGTTTCTCACAGCGCTGCTGGCAATGTATTTCATTTTGGAGCGCTATATAAATACATACATATTATTATTATTATTACCACAATTTTGAATATAAATCCACAAAAAAAGTCTGATAGATGCATTAAAATGCATTTGAAAACTAAATAATATAGTTTCTAGGTTTTAATTTTGTTTTAAAATGTATAAAATACACGGAGAAATGCAATTCTTGTATTGCACACAACCAATCACTAAATGAGATATTAACATTTTACTCTTTTCCCATATTAAAGAATATGGCAATTTCTATGAATTGCAATGATTTTGCGAAAATTCATATTTTTGTAAAAAAAATTTATTCACATATTGTACATCTCATTTAGTGACTGGTTGTGCAATACAAGAATTGCATATTTTTCAAACATAGGTTAGTGGCAATTCATTGAGCATAACAAAACTTTTATGCTTAAATTTTGATTATTTTCAGAAGTAGCTCCCGTACTATTAATATAATAATATAATAATTTTATAAGCATTTTTTTAAATAAGCTTCAGTTTGAAATTGATGACCTTTCATTAACTAAATATTTTTATAATTGAAAGTAGGCGAAAATAACAGGTCTGGGAATCTATATGTGTTATGCGATAATTTACCAACCTATATACTGCTGCAGCATGCACCTTTTCAGCATGATTATATTCATTTTTTCAATTTTATAAGACATAGTTGGACAATAAGACGGATGTCTTCTCAAATAGCTATTAGTTTATTTTAATTTTGTATAAGACTGCTGCACAAAGATAACTGTACACACTGATCGTAACAGTGATATACATGTGCAATTTATTCTCCAGTGTTCATTAATTAAATTACTTAGTTCCTGATATTGAATATTTCAATTAGAGTTTAAAATTATATGATGCATTTTATATACTGCAATAGAAAAAAGCACTCAGTTTCTTAATGGAATATAATTTCCAAGTTCATCTCTTAAAAATTTTTATATTTTTGAAAGATATAATTTTTCATTCGATAATACATGCGACACCTTAATAAGAGTATTTTTGGCTGTTGGTTCAAATAGTTACAATTCAAAAACTTCGATAGTACCATATTAAATTTTAATTAACTAGGCGTGTATAAACTTATTTTGTGGATTTTTTTGTATACTTTTACCTTTTGAATTATTGATAAAAGCGTAGATAAAAAATGAACAAAATAAAGTACGTACTCTTTCCATCAAATAGTTTTATCACTTTACGAAAAGCTGTTTTAATTGATGAATATTCATAATTTGTTTCGTAATGCATTACATTCAAGTTATCAAATTATTAGATATTATGCAAATTTATTATTTCGTAAGTATAGACTATAATCTGTTCATTATTACATATTCAAATAGATTACAATGTTTGAAAACATGTTAACAAATGATATGGTATTCTATGGTTATAATAACGAATTCATATTAAAACTTTAAATTACAATAATAACTATTACTATTATTAATAATATTATTAACTAATAATGACATAACTATTTTATTTATAGTTTATCAATGCAAACTTATACAATGTCTAATATATGTATAACGTGTGCCATCTAATATTATTCATTGTTTTTATCGAAAAAATTTCACATTAAACATTGATATACTAATAGGTAGGATAAGGTACAATTATATCGTTTTATTTTTGTTAAGTTCGCTAATTGCTGTAAAAATAATACAATACTCGGGAAATTTCAGCAAAATAGTCACCTTTTATAAGTTAAAATCTTCAAGAAATATCTTATATACCGATACCTACTATAATATATTTAAATATACCTATAGTAAACAGTCATGATGTACTCCACAGTAAATAGGGTAATGCGATAATGGAATTCCCTACTTTTCACTTCTTATTGACAAATTGAAATGCGTGCTTAAAAGTGAAGTGATACCGCTATTTTAATTAAGAAGGAGAGACTCCTGTTTATGTCAGTAAACTGCAGCTATAACTGCTCTTCTATAGCTAGCTATATCTTTGGGACTATATAGCGCACATATACCGGATTAATCTTCTTGCAAGCTGGGCTCCTGCTTTTATACATTTGGGTGTATAACCCACTCCATCATTGCTGAGGTTGGGTTATTTAATTTTTTGCATTTTCAAAATTCTTCTCACCCCTCCTTTTACCTCCTCTTTTTCTAAATTTCTGCGCTGAGCTACTATAAGTCTGAGAACCCGTCCTACCTCATTTTATTGAAGTTATCTGATGGGGCGCAGGGCGCAGATTATTAACGATTTAGTTGGCGTGCGTGCCTTTTGAAGATGTAATCGTGCCCGGCTAATGTACCTGAAGTGCCTGACTGGGAGTTCTATCGTCTATACTTTTGGCGAAAATCGTTTCAGAGTTCCATTTAGGCGTTCAGCCATGCTGAAATCTATTCCATAATAGAGACAGGCCTCCTCCCACAACTTGTGCCGTTGCTATTATATAAAGGAAGAACCCGCAGAGAGTGGCTTTACCTCTTCTCTCTCTATCTTTCTTCCTTCCCCCCTTCGCTTTTAATTGCTCTTCCTTTTTCTTGGGAAATTCAATTTTCCTCCCTAGAAATGCGAAGCGACTGGGATTACTGGCAAGAACCGAACAACATCTCTAACCCGAAATGAGATGAGGAATCCAGAGAGAGACAACTGTTTCCAATATATCCCTCAAAACAACTAGAACACTACAAATTGTTTATTAATGGAGTTTATATGCGTTTTGTAGGGAAATTAGATCTTTCTCGTGTTTTGATGACATTAATTTATGGAACATTGACTGTAATCTTCCAATGTTGAAATGGCAGGTTGAATGTCTCTGCACGTAGTACTTCCACCATTCTCATAAAAATTTTCCCTTTTCTTATATTGAACGTCTCAATTGATGTTCTCTTACTGTATTTCTCCCCTAGGATTGCACTATATATGTTCTTCCAAATTTTATTAACTTTCCATTCTTTACTAGTTAAATGTAATGGAATGCCGACCAACAGTTATTTTTTCTTGAGACTTGATTTCAATTCTTTGAATGCATAAGATAATTTTGACTATATATGCTCTGTTGATTTAAGTTTCCATATCAAATAAAGGGTGGAGGCAATCACTGCATTATTTTAGACATTAAAAATACATTTTTTGTTTTATATATTGTTATGTTAGCTGCTGACATCTATCTACCTAGAGGACTTCCACCGCGACGAAACATATTTTGATGTTCGCATTTAACATGAAGGGAAGCTGTCAAATGTTCCTCGCTTTGATTGTTTCCATTCATCTTTTAGGCTTGCTTTACTTACATGGGAATAAGAAAGAAGTATTCTCCACAGACAATATTAGTTCTTTTATATACACAGACATACAACATAGTCATGGCACAACGCTAAATTACTGCTAGTAATTACTTTAAAACAAACGATGTCTTTTACAAATAATTGATTGCAAACATAGCTATATATATTGTTTTATGTAGAAGGAAGGATATGTCTTTTTTTGTTAACAAATTTCGGTTATCGCTATTTATAATCTATATCATTGAATTCTTTTTGACTATAAATGGTTGCCATCTACATACTGCTATATTACTTATTTCTTAGTAAATAATTATAGTTTTTTTCTAAATATAATTAATTTGCTTCTGTTATTTATTATACATCAATATAAAAATCTATCGTAATCGAGGCGTTTCTATTTACAATGACTTGCAATTAGTTTTATTAATCTATACCTAATTAAGTTATTTATTTTGTCAAAAAGGTATTGTGAGAGCACTAATTTATTAACAAAGATTGTATAGATAATAAGTATAGCAGACTTCTATTATGCGTCTGCATTATTATACTTTATACATCGACATATTTTGTTTAAATGATATTCTTTCTTTGTGAAATTTTTTGATAATACAATCATAATATGATTACTCTTAAATATAATGAATATTTGATGGTATAAATATATTTCAGTAAAAAGACCATGTAAGATAGATTAATCGTATTTCTTTTTCTTAAATGCATAAAGTGGGTAATAATGTTATGTACCCACCAATGGTGTAAATAGTTAAACATGGGAAAAGTGTCGTTTAAGTTTACTTATTGATGATTATTATTTCCTGTATAACTTTGCATATTTATTCTTAACATATGTACTGTGGCTTTAATAATACTATTTTTTTATCAGAAAGCTTTTGTAAAATAATACTAAACTATAAAACGTAACGTCTAATATAATATCACGAAATAGTATCTGTAAGTGTAACGAATTAATCACCCAGTCAACTTCTGCGCATAATATAAGTGCTAGAATATGTTAGTGTTTAATCTGTAAATGTTGATAATAAAGGTATACTACTATTTTTTATAGATATATCACATTTGCCGTCATAATTATCATCAAGAATAAAATTAAAGTTTCACTGTCATTTATTTAGTTTAGTTTAGTTATCAAATGTCTATGTTTATATAAAAATAAAATTTTTAAATAGTATTGCTGGTATAAATTATTAATCAAGGATAAAACCAAACTGTCGGTTTATTTTATCTAGAGTACTAAATAATAATTTTTGTTTATATTAAAAAAAGTAAATTAGTTAACTATAACAATTAAAGGTAAATTAATGTTAAAATGTATTACATGTAATCAGTAAATAAGCAACTAAATTAGGTTAAAGTATAAGTAATTGAGAAAGTAACCCCAGAGTGAATATTATATTATAATTACGACAAGAATGCTACTTTTATCACTCACATTAATTTAGATGGCGAAATGCAACGACCCATTTTTTGTGACCAACTTTGTAAAAACTATTAAAGTATACAGACTATATTTATGATGAAAATTTACAACACATTTAAAATAAAATCGACAAGATTTATACGTATGCTTATGCTCTTTTATTACTATATGCTCTACAAAATATGGAGTTTAAATGTAAAAGTGGTATATCAATATAAGAAAGGGGTCTTGCAACTAAGCTAATCCATACATTCACGAATGCAGCATCTTAATCTGACTTATGCCAAATTATTTATTGTCGAAAGCTCCGATAGAATTGTTGGAATATAAAATTAAGATCTAACCAGATTTTTTTATCCGCTTCATATTGCTGTGTTTATCCTTCATATCTATATGAAGAATTATAATTTTTATAATACATGAGTTTATTAATTGAGTTCAAAAATAAGATCGGCTGTATTATTCATCAAATTTAAATCATTTTAAACTCACTATCCAAGAAAAATCGAATTTTTTCTTTTTAGCACTTAATTACATAATGTTGTCTCCTTTTAAAATTATAGTATTTATTATGCCATAAAACAGGAAAATCTTTTAGAATTGAGCATTTATAATTTATCTCTTGTAGATATAGTTTACGTAATAGCCAAAGTTAACCCAGATTTTGTGTACCTTCTACTTGGAAGGAGAAAAGCTAATCCCAAAGGACTTATCCATTTGTTTATTTGAGTCCTTTTTCTATTTTCCATGTTTTCTTAACATTTTTATAGTGTATGCAGAATAATTGATTAGAAGTAATAAATTTTTTTATATTTCTTCCTGTATTTTCTGATATTTCTAAAACTTGTTTTATCTATCTAACTCTTTCCCCCTCTGTCCCGTATATAATATTAACTAACTTGAGCTTTACAGCATGTCTCTTATTAATCATTATGATAACGTTTTTGGCAGGAACGTCTCAAAAGTTCATTTTCATGATAGTTATACATTACGAGAAGAATATCATTTCTTAATTAATATCAAAATAACTCTTTTTCCTGTACGAGAAAGAGAATAACTTAATATGTTGTGCATTGTAGACAAGAACAAACAACCATATAAAAAAATCAGCTCTGGATAATCCTCTTAGAGGTAACATGTGTGTCTTTGTTATATGTACATTACTCGTATAGTGCACTTCATTTGTATACGTTTAGTTCATTAATTTTGAAAATACATTTTAGTAAAAAGAATTGGATGAGGATGCCAAGATTTACTAATTAGATAACTTAAAACATATATTTCTCGATTTGTTCTAACTTTAACAGTTATTATCAAGCTTCCTCAAATTTAGATTTACATTTCCTTCCCTAATAAGCTCATAATTCAAACGTAATTTCTTCATTTTTTAATATATGCATTACTCTTGTGAGTAGCACTTTTCAATACAGAACTATTTATAAACAACTATGATTGATCTTACACTGTCCTTAATTGTTTATCACCTCCTTTTTTTAAGTAAAAATATAAAATTTGGTTTAACATAATAGTATAATGTTAGGATTTTAACTCTAACATTTTCAAATTTCTACTGCCGTACTTTTAATGCTGCTTAAACTTTTTATGTATTAAATAAGCAAACTTTTTGTATAACATAATTTGAAATTAAGTTAGTACCTTTAGTTCCATTTTTTTAAAGATTATTTCATAAGAATTATTATTTATGTTTGCTATTCTGTTTTGTTTCACACTTAAAATGTATCTTGTACAATTGTGTTTAAATAAACAAATAATAATTAATTTAACCAAGAAATGTAAAAAAATTCACTTATAATGAATAAATGATTCAAATTTATTTTATTATTTGCTTAATTTTATGTAATGGATAATATTCTAGAATTGAAAAATATCAAATTGCACATTTAATTACAATTATAAATAGAGGTTAATAATTCCGAAATCCAAAAAGCTGTATTTTTGGATATACTTAGCATTCATTAATTTATTGAATAATATTTGTTGGATTTCTCTTGGGTCTTTCATTTAAAACAACTCATCAATCTTTAACTTCTGTACAATTCACATAAGCAGATATTTTTAATTCAGTTGATCCAACAGTTGATTTGTTTACATCTTGTCATGTGGATAAATTTGTTGTTTATTCTGTATATTAATTGATATTTTGCCACATCATACATTGATTTCCCCAATTTTTCCAGACTGAGAGTCGTAGGTAAAGATTTCTCTCCTTTTCTCGTGTTCTCAATGAATACAAGAATTAATTGCATCAGCATAATAAATGATATAAAATTTAAAGTATTTTGAATTTTATAATTGTATATTTTTTGTCGAGTTATTACTACAATATCTATCTTTATATCTTCGTAAAAATATATTTATTTTTCGTCTAGTCTATATGTCATCGCCTGAACTATATCTTGTGTGAAGTTTTAAGATGTGGATTAGGCGCTAAGATTATAGCCTTGACTAGATAAGAAGCCAGTTCTCAATTTTCTTGACTAATGCTTTAATTATCTCGTTGGGGGAGGTGGATATAGAGGCAATGGCTCCATCTGGTCTAGTGGTTGCTGCTGCTTTACTTCATATACGATCTATACGATACACTGATAAAATCTGTTTGAGTCCACTCCTACAATGCGGAAGGAAGGAAGCCAAAAGACAGCAAAAAACAGGGTGAAAAAGAATTGAAAAATGAATGACGCGCGCTAACTCCTCTATTATAGTGTAGCCAATCCCTTTTTTTATATATGGCTGAGTTTAGTGACGATGTTGTTTCATATAAGTCTCCGCTCCTCCCCCTTTCTTTAATCTCGATTGATCTAGATGTCATGCTGTAGCTGGCCGTTGGAATCAATCAATATATATTCGACATTCAACTCAAAATGTATATACTCCCCCTTTTACTTCCATACTTATGCTAACTTTTATATTTATTAGTTTTACTATTTCTTCGTTTTTTTCTAGTATATGTATAATTTTTTTGTTTGCGGATATATTTAGGCATACAAAAAATCTATCTATTTTTAGATATACCTATATATATATCCTCGGTGTCCACAATAAGCTGAAAATTTCTCAGCGATTTGCCTACCTAGTCGACGTATACTTACTTCAATTTTACGATACAAACAATTTTAAACTTTTTTATTGATTTATTTATGATCCGGATCAAATGTGTTCAGTAATGATAATAGTACAAGTCATTTTACTTTAGAATGGTCTACATACATGTTATATATTCTTATACAACTATAAATCGATCGACAACTATACAAGTATACACGTTATTTAGTAACTTGGTAAGTAACCTGCATTACTTTTATTTTTATGTATATAAACAATGCGGTTACCTTTTGACAAAAATGTAATTGATCTACTACGACCTTATAGACACAAAGCACATCTATAGAGCGTTTTATTTAATTATGTTTTTCTTTTTCTTAGATAAGTTTAATTGTAACTGAATAAATGACAAGTTCGCATATCAGATTTTTTATTCAGTCAATATTTTCTCTTTCATTCAGTATGGAAGGGGCCGATCTCTGCTTCGAAATTGTGAAAAGGGCAACAGCTGGGTTCGTTTATAGCGAGGCCGTTGCAAGGTATGTGCGCTGCTTACATTTTTATTTCAAATTATTTCCTTTAATTTGTATGCACCTCTTTATATCTATCTGGTCTTATTATCGTGTTTTATTTTCGAATTATAAACATTGTATATTTTATTATTTTGAAAAATATCGTTCAAAACCAAAGAAAGAAGATTAAAATCTTTTTGATCTGTATAATTAATTTGGTTAATATGAACTTTTGTAGTACTCTGTTTTATTACCAAGTTCTTATATATTTTAGTTAAGAAAATGGAGTATCCTATCGTTTTTGTAGCCCTCACTGATCTTAAATTGGCTACATTTATTATCCATAAATATTATATTTATTAACTTAATTATTCCTTTGGGAATAATACGAACTTTGTTTTTATTCAAATTCTAAATAAAGAAGATTGGTAATTACTTTATGATTTCTAAGTATACCATATTATATAAATAATAGAGTTTGTAACGTTTTCTTTAAATTATGAATTACATAATATGAATACAATTTAACATAATAATACGTCTTCTGAATCCTATTTTTGGTCAGTATTTCTCATGAGGATGGTTCTCTTTTACTCTTACGTTTCTTCCCCAAGTAATGCTATTTTTGTTCCAGTAATTTTTGAATATATGTAAATACTTTATATTATATTTATTTATTTATTTAAAGTTTCTTACTATATGATAATAAAAAATTATTTTTATAACGATATTTTTAAATTTAAGTTTAAAATCCTAATTTTTATTTTTTACCGTTCATTTTTCTTTTGTTGAGAAGTTGGTATATTATTATATATCATGTAAGACATTTTGTCTATAGACAATTTCAATACATTTTTCTTATAGAAACATATATAATTTCCTAATTGTCTAATAGGTGGTGATCAATAAAGCAGGTATCAATTTATTTGGTTAAATAATTTGGAGGAAAAACAAAACAACGTACAAAACACAACATATCATAACAAATGTACAAAAATATAATAATGTAAATAAAGTCAACTCATCTAAGGATTTGACTCTATGCTATTCCAGTGAGATCTCCAAAGATGTTCAAAGCTACAACCTTGATATCTGTGAGCTCCATCCAAGTTCTCTTTCGGCATTTTCAGGTAGTGCGATTTCCCTGGCCATGTCTGAGAGGATCATTGGCCTGCCAGAGTGATAGTGTACTGACTGGTTGTGAGCTTCGGATGCAATGGCCGACGAAGCGAGGTTGTATTTTTCGAATTGTGGTGGAGATTTTAGCCCGTTGTACATATAACGCAATATTCGTCAGATTATCTGAGTAGTGAATATTTTTAGTTTTTCAAAGTAGTCTGATGTAGCAGCCATCGATTTTTTCATTTAAGTATTTGGTCATTGTCTAGACTTCATAATCATAGAGTAGTATGCTTTCGATGGTTACTTTAAAAACACGTATTTTTTTGTCATTCGCGCGTATGCAGACTTCCAAACTTTGTTCACTTTGTTAGCGACGTTAAAAGCTAGTGCTATGCATATTTCTATGTCTTTTGAGCATGATTTTACCCAATTACCTAGATATTTGAAGTCGTCGATCTTGTTGATATTGCCTTCAGTGACTTTCAGGTCTGTATAGGTGTTGTTGTCAGTCTAGTTACTCATGATCATATACTCAGTATTTTTCTGGTTTATTCTTAACCGGTTGAGAGGGAATATTTCTCAATAGTAGCCAGCATTTTTGCGCGTCTTGCATGTTGTTCCTAAGAAGAGCGATATCGTCTGCGAAGTCAAGATCCAGGATGTCTCTTGATTGAGGTTTCTTTATTTTAATTAAAACCTGCTGCGTTTCATACTTATGCTTCTGACATGCGCATGATGCAATCGACAACAATTACAAAAATGTAAGTTGCAAGGTTGTCTACCTGCAGTAATACACCAGAAGTGATTTCGAAACTTTCGCTTGGTCCGTCTAGAGTGATGATACAGTATCGACAGTAGTGTTGATGTACCCATGCAAAGTTTGACTACTTTATAAATTATAAGGTATACCGTAGGCAATGAATTCAATGAATTTCTTCTGTAGCTTCTCTTTACTTGCATCCCCTTTCTTGAAGGTAGGTACATTCTGCTGGTACATTTTCATTGTCAAATATTTCATTTGAGATATGTAAGAGTTTCTGTTAGATTTCGGGTATAGTTTAAGCATCTCAGTTGTACTTCATCGATTCCAATTGCTTTCTCGCTTTTAAGCTTGGTGGCCGCTATTTTAATTTCCATCAGGCTGAAGGGTTGGGTGTCGATTGGGTGTTCGTTATATATTAGTTCCACCTCAATATGTATATCCGGTTATTTTTCGTAGAAGTAGTATATGTTCGCTGGGTAAGTTAACTGCGATAGCGCATGGTTTCTTTCCTTTTTGACCTGTGAGGTAATGATAGAGATATTTAAAAATTACTTTGTTAATAATCAAATGAAATGATTTATTATTCGAGCGTATGCGTCTAACTGAGCAATACATACTTTATAATTTATGGTTTTGCATGAAATGGAGTATATCGATAAGTATAACGGACAAACAGATTCTGTATAAATTCAAGATTTTTAATGAGCTGGGTAATTGGTGATATTTTTTCTTCAAGCTCATTAGTTATTTAAATATTAAACTATTATTATTATATTTAAATATTTAATATAATATATGTAATATATAAATTTAATATAATTTAAAGAAATGATGAAATTTTCATGTATTTTCAACTGCTAAGATTAAGTGCAGTGTTCATTTTGCTAAATTTGGTTATTTTCTATTTTAACTTGATGGAAAATGTCATTTTAAGAATCCTTAAATATATATACCTTCATAATCGTCTTATTATACAGTATGCATTATCCATTGTCAGATTAGTGGTGCTAAATTTGCTCTCTAATTCATGGTAGCATACATTTCCATTGATACTATAGCCACTACATGAGGCAGATCTTTGAAGCCCTACGTTACTGTCATGAACACAACATCATCCACCGGGATATCAAGCCACACTGTGTTCTGCTGGCGAACAAGGAGAACTCGGCACCTGTGAAGCTCGGTGGATTTGGCATTGCTACTCAAGTTGACAGAGAGTCTGGGACAATACAAGATGGTGAGATCCGAATCCATGCACTCATTATTTCACTTGTAGACAATAACTATTTATACTTTACCCCAAGATTAATTTTAGAATTACTTAATGAAGCAATATTCATTCGATTTTATATGTATCTCATAAATTGTTTTAGTAAACAGTTAGTTCTTAATAATTATGAAAAATAAGCACGGATTATTTTAACTTATTGGTAGTTGTCTCTATTCTATTCTACTTAATATCATATTATATTACCTTATCGGAGTAATTTATAAATATTTGATTAATTTGTATTTTTGTTAACTACTCAAATTGATATATTTTGTTCTTATAAAAAATGTAAACCATACATTTTTGTTTAAATAAAAAATGTGTCCATTTAAACCATTATTACAAACTCAATTTTCTTGAAATAGAACTAATTTAACTTTAATATAATTATTACTGTATTTTATTCGAGGCATTTAACAGTTTATTTTGAGTAAAGTCGGTTTCGTGGTATTTTAAATGACGAAATGACAAAATATGTAGCGTCTTTCTATATTTAGTATTGTTGTATATAGGCTAAAAAAACCCTCTTATCACATTGATGATTATAAATCGAATTTTATCTAATATGTTTTATAAACGACTTTTACTCGTTTGAAGTTCTAGTACTTCCTGGTGTTCCTTAGATGACTGTATTATGTTTCATTATATCTTTTACCAGCAGTCTGAGTCACCCCTGCTAGTTAATTAATCCACTTTCTTCAGTGGTAAACAGTGTTTTTTATACTTTTCGTGCCATCATGTTCTTGCTAGGTACTATAATATATCATATTTTAACTTCAGTGATAACTTAACTTCTTTTACTTTTCGTTACAGTGTTATTTTAGTATAGTTGAATGGAAATTACTAATGCTTATTTTCTGGTGAATACAACATAGTATGGTTATTTCTGTATTAATCAGACATTACAGATAATGTAGCGTTTCAATTAGTCATCTTTTATTTTTTAATTTTGTCAGTTCCGTCAAATATTATGCGTTTTAATTTGTTGTACTTGTAGTCTGTTTAGTTTGATTTCCATTTCATTTATTTTGAGTTCACTATACAGAAGGCAGAACACAATTAAGTTTACTTGTACATCTTACAAGTTTTTTATTTGTTAAGCATAATAGGACTAATATATTGAATAATTTTTTTAAACTACGTTTTCCCAGTGTTTCATTGTAATGTTTATGCTATTGCGTATTTATTAATAAGATATATACTATATTACTTAAAAATTAGTAAAACCTATAAATAAATATTAGTTACTATTGACTTCCTAAAATAAGGTATACATTTAATCTTTGCTTATAGTAATATATGTAATTACATAAATAAATACAAGATTTATATTTATATGAAGAAAATTTCTGTGTTTTTGTTTTTTTTCAGTCCACAAAAATGACATTACATTTTCCTTTAGTTTACATAGAAATAGAGATAGTAGTTTAAATAATTTATCTACATTTTACCTGTCAAGTGAGTTTTCCTACGGTCATATCTCATTTTATCGAGTCTAGTGTCGTGATTTATTGGTGAGCTATTTTTTTTCGCTCTCTACATATTGGTCTATATTTTTATATATGTCAATATAAAAGTAGACGAAAAAAGTTTTATATCTCATAAAAAAGCTAGATATAATAAATAAATCCTCCATCGGGAGTCTGAAGAATGTGGAATATATCTTTTTACACCAATATTATATATAATTTAAATTTTCTTTTTATGTCTCTGTCTATTCTACCATGCGAGCTAGTTGGTATTTAAAGGCTGTGCCTCTTCCATGGGATACTTTGGGACGAAAGGAGGTATCCTTCCTTCTAGCCTATATCCTCGTTGATACAGCTAGTTAATAAGAGGATATTGAATATTTCTCCCGTAACTAGTATGTCTTGTGCTATCACTAAACGCATATAGGGTACGGTCGATATATAAAATATTGGAACAAGACAAGAACAATGCCATTCATTGTCAGTCAATTAGCAGTCCCGGCATTGATCTGTAAAAAGTGGTTGGTAGCCACAGCTCATAATAAAATATGACCAGATCGTCGAGGGAAACTTATGTTACATACCTAGCTATCAGATAGTGGGACTTGTTTCAGCTCCTCACGCGCCCTTCTATTTATAGACTCCTATATTATATTTCTGAAAGTGGGATGTCAGATTTTCAGATTGATTGTCTTGTCTTGCTTAACCTCACAAGTGTTTTGGACTCAGGGATTTATAGGATACGTTAACATACACTATATATATATATATATATACTAAATATACGTATAATATGTTTAATTACTAATTCAGGTGTTATTTTCTTTAGTACAAACTCAACCATTTATAAAGGTGTTTACTGTATCGCGTTGAATTTCATTCACATAATAATAATATTGCTTTCATATAAGAGCTATTCTAAAAGAATTCAGATAAATATTATTATATTTCCGGAATGACTTTGATTTTACATTACTGGCAAACCGTTTTTCTACTTTTAAACAATCACTGTCGGGATCATGCTTAACACTATTAGTGGCTACTATTAATTTCGAAAGTTAGTAGAATTATTATTATATTCGCCATACATACAAATTATACACTTTTATTAAACATTTGAAATTTGAATTATTTATATATTTTATAAATGTTTTGCCTGTGTAAATCGATGGTGAATAGTAAATAGATCGGTGATTCTACATTCATTTAAAAATATGTTAAATATATCTTCTTTTCAGTGTATTTTCGATAGCTTTTTGTCATCGGCTATTTTCTTATACATACTTAAGCGACCCTGTCATCGAATCGTCTAATAATAGCCTCCTGTGAGATAGCCACTATAAGACACTCTCTCTCATTTCAGAGAGGTTGGTAATTTAGACTACCTAATCAGTTCTCAACAGTCTATAATATAAGACGTTCGAAAAATGTGTAATTGGCGAATGATGCGTTTATTCAACTGAATGATAGAATTCACTGAATAACGAAACTGCATCAATTTTTTGCTCTTGATCGAAATTAGTATAAGACTTGTTTTATGGCAAATTATAATTTCAAGATACATATTTTCCATTTGCTTTCAGTAAAAATATAATATGAGTGGCCTTAAAGTTACCTCTCCTTATATATTGCCTATTTAGTTTGTTGTGTAAATTCAAAGTATTGAATAATTTATTATACCTTCAAGAAAAATAAGTATATTTTATGTATAAATGAAACTATTTTCGTTACTTAAAATATATACACAAAACTACTTTCTCTTTGGCAAGTTTGTAGCGTTTTTATAATATACATATATATATTGTAGTTATAAGTTAAGCGCATTGAAAGTAGAACTTTAATTTAAAAACTGTACAAAATGTAATGTGAACAAAATATGTTGAAAATGTATATGAAATATATGTTGTATATTCACTAGAAATAAAATCAAGAAGAAACATTTATTAGGATAAATTATGCGGCTAGGACGAAACGTCGCACTAAACTGAGAAAATAAACTCACGATAAAATAGAGAAAGCTTTCCTACATGCTGTGCCCTAAAAACTTTATTTTCTTGTTTAAAAATATGTGTATGTATATTATGTAATGTATACATGGGTCAATCATACAAATTATTCATTCGAATGGTTATTCTTATCATATTACAGTATTTCACTTAACTAATAAATGTGTAACTGACAGATTTTACAACTGCTCTATTCACTCGATTCAGATACTATTGCGATCTTTTCCTTTTTTGGTTCTTCTTTCAATTAAAATATTTTCTATGATTTATATATAAATATATATAAATGTGCTTCCGAGTAAAGGATTAAGTCCATTTGTATCGTATACATTTCCGGTGCCGGCCGACACCCTTATAGTTATTTATAACTAATATGGATCGTCACTAATTTTATATACAATAAAAATAGAGATTTTTATTATATACATATTCTGTAAGTTTGACTCTAATTTTCTTTCTAATAAATATATTTAAATGTATATATACAATTACTGAATATAAATTCGTAGAAAGTTCTAAGCCGAAAAAGTTTCACAATGAATACATTACTTTTTTTTATACCAATTTTAGTTAATAGTGTGATACATATCGTACATACCTATTACATATATTCCCTATAATATTTAAATGTGTGATTAGTGTCATATTGCTACTATTATATTGCTTGTGATATATGAGAATTAAATTCAAATATAAAAATTATTTGTATTTAGGATTTCCCATAAGTCAGGATTATAGAAAAAATGTTAAACTGTTTAATTAAAAACCATAGAAAGTCAAAAGTTAAATATTTGAAAATATCTGAAAAAATTGATACTGTCGATCATATAAATTTTATATATATTGACTTGTCACATATACGATGTTCAATGTATAGACCAGTACTTTAAAAACATACGTTGTTATGATTTGATTGCATACATCGATGATGTGTTGCTTTAGAGGATTCAAATCTCCAATGACTGCTTAATAAACCATGGCTTTCAGATTTACCAACAAGAAGTAATATAAGTAATATTATACTCAAGAAGGTAATATTAATATAATATTCAAGGAAGTAAGGTTTGGGTAATATGGAGGCATCTCAGAGAGGTAAATATCTATGGTAAATATTACTGAACTGTATGTTTAGCCACTTTCACATTGCCAGGCTAAGGTAACACCATACTGGAACAAAATGGGATATTCATCTTCAGGATTAAAAATGATAGGCATCACATCCTTTAGCATAATATTAAGATAACTGATTCCATACCAAATTTTTTCGAGACTGTATAAGGCAAACAGACGTCAAAGCAATTATCATTTAAGGAGAGCGTTGCTTATTAATGGTAATGTGTCAACCTTTAATTCAGAGAATAAATTTGTCTTTTTACATTCCTGAGTAAGACCTGTGTGTGATATATATATATTATATACATATATTATAGGTAAGATTAATTTGGCTATATATGCACTATAATTGTAAGCATTATTTGGCTATTACGCCAGATAAAAAAATATAAATACACTTCTGTTTCTTTATTTCATTGCTACGGTTTATTTGTTGTTTTAATTTCTGACATTTATATTTTTACATGGCCCGTAACTTTTGGAATGGATATTGTTATCCTACTGTCCTTTAGGGTTATATATTGGAATTAATATTATATTTCTAAATTATAAATTTGCAAAGACAATAAGTGCATGACATATTTTAGCCTAAAATATGTTATTGATTGAATCTAATTCATCCTTTAGCAAAAATGTCATTCTAACTTTCTGTTTCCTTATTATTTCTTCCACATAAGAGATAATTAAAGATATCCAGAAAACTCACGCATTGAAAAAAACTACTATTCTCAATCGATTGTGGTTATAGCATTTAAATGTTTGACAATAGTTCCTCTTTTTTATTATTTTCATAAACATTTAGAGTTCTAATTCATTTCAATATATTTGAACGTAGTTTAACATTTAGTTTATTTATATATACATATGTTCGTTATGTTTTTTGGTTTTTTTTATGTTTATATAATGCAGATGTTAAATAACACCTTTGTTATAAAAAGATATATTTTAAAACATATACCTTTGTTAAAACACTTGAGAACACTTAATTTTACCCTTAAATATATGTGTATAGTTTGTCGTATGCGTGACATTTCAGATGTTGTAATTTTAATAAAAATCACTGTGAAAATTCTTTTTCTGTGTTTATATGTGTTTTTCTCTGTCATTCATTTTAATAATATCCCACTCGAAACTAATGGCTTTACAGATTTAGTTACATGGCTTTTTATCCAAAACGGATAAAAAATTAACAATTTTTATTGAATTTTTATTACCTTTGTCAATGTTTTAGACTACTCTACTGCGCTAGTCTATCTACACATATAGTCAATAGGCTGTATATAGGGTTATAAAATGCTAACTGTTGACTTCAAATTCTAATGATTTCCGTAAGATTACTTTGTGGTTTACTTAAGAGATACAGCAGTTAAACTATTATACATAGATACCTAGCTATAAAATTTAATAGAATCTTTTTACATCTTTTGACAGTATAGAGATCGGTTAACAAATCTAACCAATCACTTTTTTTCTGTACTTAATTTTTCTTAAGATTGCATCCTGTGTAATACATAAATATACAACTTTTGTTATCTTTAAATCAAAGGAGCATTGGTTAAATTAAATAAATATATTGCAATTAATACACTCAAAGAATGGTATTTGTATTGGTCGAAAATACAGAAAAATTAACACTTGATTTTAATTAAACTTGACCCATCTTTTGCATCTAAATATCAAGAAATTGGCTTGGCATTGATTTAAATATTTCTTGAAAGATCCATTATAATGGATCTTTGCAGAAATATGTATTACCAAAACACAAAATTTGTATTGATGTCAAATTAATTATTATTTAGAACATTTATTACACACATCAATGTAGTAATTAATCTAGTCTCCACATGTAATTATTCGAATAAAATAAATTATGATTCTTATTCTTATTCTATGTAAGATAAAATATATATTTAAATAGATACCTTTAAATGATATCATTTATAAGAAAATTTAAAAATCAGTATGCTAAAGTCACATTGTAAATTTTCTATTTCTGATTTCTAATTTGGCTGCGTCTTTGTTCAAATACAAATTATTTGATGAATATCAAGACAGATACTTTCAGAATATGCCAAAGTACCTCTATATATGTATAATCCCCAGCTCTTTCGTGCCTTTTTTTGTTTTGTTTAAGGGAGAGATGATGCAGAATATTGCTAGATCATTATCTACACTTCTAATTATGTTCATTGGCTTGATTTTCTCTTTTGTCGAACGTACATATGCATATTTTGCGAGTGTGTAGCGCGGAAGATGTATTGGGACGCATACCTGTCTCCTTCTCTTATAGTTGCCTAAGACAAGCTCTCTTACTTATTGCAATGATATTGTGTCATCCGTTCTAATTTTAATCGATCTGGGAATTTGGCTAAGGTGTTGAATAATTTGCAGTGGTACACCTATAACAGCAGAGTTCTTGCAATATATTGATACCATATAGAAGGAGCATTAAATTGTGTAGTATTATATAATATATATATAATTTGTTTGTTTGTTTCTTTGTTTGTCCCAGTTGCTAGGGGTTCGCAAATTTCATAAATATATCGGTATATATTAAATTTTAAATATATACGTAAATTTCAAAAATGCTTATAACTTTTTTTCCATTTCAGTTATTACTATATAATCTTTTTTGTATGTACATCACATGTCTTACATATTTTATCAATTTTTAACTATTTCCACTATTATTTTTGTGGTAAAATACCTATTTCTAGTATATAAAAGATAATATGTACCAATTGTGAAGCCTCAATTACCTCAATTACCTCAATAAATAAATTAATAAGTAGGCAGTGTTATCTATATATTTAGAGTTATTATAAAATAATGTTAATAACTTCTTTTGATACTGCAAGACTTTATTTTATATATCATCTTATGACTTCAGGTTTGCAAAACTACTCAGATATACCGTTACTAGTCCTATTGTTAAATGAAATATTATTTTTAAAATATTCACTTAAATTTATGTGTGAGGTAATTGATATTTCACAGTATTTTGAATTATTTATTACATTTTTATCACTGCCCTGCTAAAATAACAACAAATATTAGACGATTTGATTTGAATGTGCTTCTATAAATTATAAGAGCTAATAAACTCGAAACAGCTGTTCTGTATTCAAATTCAATATTTACTGGTAGTATAGTGTCTGAGTAGCTGGGTAATCTTTAAATTGAGAGCCGATGGTTTGAAGTGAAACTTGCAGTATTCAAATATACTTTTCTTGTCATTTGATTGATTGTTGTATATATATTTATAAATTCCACTTCTAGACTTATATGTATTGTTTTAATCTATCAAATAAGATTATTGAGTATTGTTCTTAGAGTGGAGAGGGAAGCTGTATGGGTATTAATAATATACGTTTTAAATGAAATATGCCCATTTTTTTATTATCGGTCTTCCTACATTTTTTCTTACTGCCAAGTGATTGAGCCTCCCGTTAAGACAGTAAACTTTCAGTTAATAATAATTCTCATATGTTTTTAAGTTTAACAAATCTGTAAATTGACCTAACTTAAACACTCACTTCGATCATTTTTCTTAAAGTATATGTGTAAACGCCCAGATTTTATATTGTGTGTAGATGTCTGTATTTTCGATTGCATGTCGATCTAATTAGAAGCCTATTGTACATTAAAAATGGTAAATGGTATATTTTCTACAAAATTTAATGTAATTTTCTTCATTAACGTAATATCAAAAATATTTTATTTGGCGTACGATAAACTACTAGAATTTACTAGAATTAGAATGCAAAAATTGGGAGTCCACATTATGTATTAAATTGTTTCCTCTTATCTTACTTTAAACATTTGCAGATGGAGGAATTACGTTTGTATTTGTGATATTGTCTTTTACTGCATATTTTCTCTTCAGTATGTCTGATAAATGTGTGGAAAATTGATTTGCAAATGGTGGTAAAATACGTCAAAGACACTGAATCGGGAATTTTGTACATTTCATTTACAATTATTACATTTAATTTATTTAAATATGTCAAATTTAATTTATAATGTTAATTGATAATTTCTTTTTCAACATATATTATTTGTCAAGTTATTTGTATTGTAATTATTTAAACTGAATTAAATCGTGCATGTATTTAGCGCTCTCTAATATATCTAATGCTTGCTTGCTATATCTATATCACTTGCTTTTTAAATCTACTCTTAGATATCGTAAATACATAGTGTTTTGCTAACAGTTTTTCGTTTAAACATAAAATGTCACAATATACATGTTATATAATGTTTTATAAACACCAATTTTATATCAAAATACGTGTTTTATGCGTGAAAATGAAATTTTTTATAAAGTATAAATCTAGTTCTTAGTGGGAATATTATTTTAATTAATGACTTTAAACTTACTTCTGTAGATTTAATTTGGTATGCATATTTATAAATGATTTTATTACATGATTTTGAACTGCCGCTTTTTCAGAATATTTAAGAATGAAACAATTCTTACATTATTTAGTTTTTATTGGCTTCATTTTACAATTTAATTTTCAAATATATTTCTCAATTATTTCTTACAAATAATTTCTCTTGTTCTTAATTATGATTTAATTTGTTATTTGATTAATCTATGTTGTTCACTGAATCCTTGTTTTTGGACATTATATGGCCTGTATTATAGCTTTTTATAATATAATTGTGAAACATACTCTAAGTTTGTAATTTTACTTTATTATGAATTTTTATTGCGTTAATATATTTTGTTATAAAAATACATGCATTTTTACTTGACATTTTTTTAATGTGTTGCTATAAGTTTATGTGATACATATTAAATAACTATTTCGTCATTTATTTACCATCTAGCTTAGCTTATGAATTAATAAATATACGTAACATGAATTCTTATAAAGTTTATTCAATAATTGTGATGTCAATAAATATTCACTTTATATTTAATTCATTGATTTAAAAAATTCTGTAATATTATTATATTATATTAATAGAATTTAAACTTATCGATATCAGAATGCACTAAACTTATATGCAAAACTTTATTTTAGTTATAAGTTCATCGATTTTTTAAATTATATGATTTCATTAAAGAAAAAACACTTGGCAGAAGAGTGGGAAATGTTATAAACCCCAAAGGGTCATTTTAGCCAACATCCATAAAAGAAGTACCGGAAGAACTATGATAGAGTATTTCGTTCATAAGATTACTTTTGTTCTATACTTCAAATTTGACAATTAATAAAACTAAGGTTTGTTTATTATTCTTTAATCTTTTAATGCCTACAAAATACAAAAAATGTTGTATGCGTTTGACGGATGTATTGATTAAATGTCTAATTTATTCTGTGAATAACATAAAATATAAAAATTTCATCTTTCAAATTAGGCTATATTTTTTGTTAATCAATAAACTTAATTTTTCACTACTATATATAATATAGAAATTAAAATAAGTATATATTTTTTAAATGTACAAGTGTGTATGTTTCCAATTTTTGTTAAGTTAATTTTCCGTTTCATTTTTAAACAATAATCTAAATATAATTGGTTTACAGAAGATGGCAATTAGTTTAAAATGATAAACAAACAATAGGTATATGATTTATTATCATTTAGGGGCAGCCAGATTGCAGAAATAATTTAATAATATATTGTTATTTAAATAATAACTTTAATATTTCGTACTTAATTAACTTCCTCAAGTCATTGAAGTACTAAGTTTTTATTTACCTTATTAACTTATTTATTATATCAAAAATATTTCAAAAAGTAGTGATTAGATTTAGTAATTTTCTTTATGGCTCTAGTATTACATTGTAAATAATAAACGCGACGTTACATTTATCTATTTTCGCTTGTGACTTTTATTCTATAATTTACCACTCATTTATTCATCACCATTCAGGAGATTATGATAATGGTCCCTCGGAATCATGATCAATTAATTATAAGTCTCGATATACCTATCATCCACTAAAATATATATAAATATTTAGTATTTATACAATATAATGTTAAAAAATTAAAGATGAAATACATGTTTTGACATGTTTTTTATATGCAATTATCATCATACACATATTTGCTAATTATAATTCTATTATGTACAACTTACAATTTCGATACTAATTCATAACAATGTTTTACAATACCTTTTTTTAAAACATTGAAATAAACACATTTAACAGTAAAATTATACAATTAATTGAGCTATTTATTAAATGTGTTCTATTTAGTATGAATATATGTAATTTAGGTGATTAATATTGCATTAGTTTATTTAACCATAACTAGTCAACGCTGCGATTGTTTCACAGTATAAACTGCAATGTTTACTTCATTTTATAAAGTCTGACTACTGTACTTACCGCTGATTAACTTTTATATTATGAGTTCTTTTTTACATCGTACTGTCTATTAACTTCCTTTTAAAACAAAGGATATAATCACTTTTGTTCTTAACTGCCAACCTTTACCCTATTTACACCTCTGCGACACTAAACGATAACTGATCGACAGATAGGCAGCCAGTTTATAAATTAACTTCCTCCTGTACACTCTTTAAAATTGACAATGTAGCTATGGGATCAACAACAGGAAATTGAGGTATAGTGTCATCAAAAGGGTTAACTTTAGTTAATGGTTTCTTCATCTTCCTTCCTATGCATTTTTTCTGGGTAATGAGTCTTTTGATAGATTATGTAAGCATCGTTCAGTTATGAATTAATAGAGAAAATAGAACATTTATGTTATTAACATCTCGTTGGTGTAACTTTGTATTATCGATCGTATAAAATAGTCTTTCGAAGTATTTTTTTTTGTCAAATATGTAATGTGAAAAGTTTCCCGTTTTTAAGATAAAAGGCCAATAACTTTTTTAATCTTTATTATTTTAGAAAATATATCGTTATTATTTTATCTATAATGCGTATAATTTAAAAAATATAATGTATAAGATAAGAAAATAATTGTATTAAATTGATTAATTAATAATTTCTGTCCTAATACAACTCTTAGTTTACAATAAAATAAACTTTTTCGTTAAATTTTGTTAATATTATTATAAGACACTATTTCTTTTTATACAGTGACAAAACAAATAATATGCCATCAAGATTTTAATAAGTTTTAAATATTTTTTAAATAGATTAGTTACATTAACTTTTTTAATAATACATTACGCATACAAATCCGAATAGTACTTTCATTATTTTAAATATTACTTGCGACTTCTTTAGTGTCAGTTAAGTTATTTTGATTATTTACATTTCAAAGATTTTAACATTGCTTTATATTTTCATGTACATATGTGTATTTAGTAAATAATATTCTATACTTGCTTCAAGTATACATATATACGAGATGTCAGATATTTCAGTGATAAAACAAATGTAGAAATGTTTTATAATATAATTTTTAATACTTTGTAAAGTCACATTTTATAACTAATATAAATTAACTATATATTATTATTATATATGTGTATGTATTTACATTGACATGTATAATGTAATATTTAGCTGTAATAAATAGACGAACTATATTATTTCTGGTTTACAATTCACTTTACTATTAAAAGATATTATGGTACAATATATAAATATCTTTCTTAAACTGATCATTTAAGATTACTAAATAAACTATTGTGTTGTTTAGTTAATACCAGAAATGAAAATATAGTGTATTATTTATCCACAACAGGTCAATATTATAATCTAGGGCCTTTTTCCAGTCGTCAACGAATCTGTATAGAATATATTGCATTATATTTGTATTTTTTTTTAAATATTGCAAAATGACATAGTGGCACACTAAAAACTTTGTTTCGATTTTGTATGCATGAATTAACAGCTTTACTGTGTGAATGTGTTTTATCAAGTTAATTAAGTTAGTGCTTGTTTTATATTTATTTTGCATATTTGCATATTGTTAAATATTTCTAAAAATTGAAAAATAATTTAAATATACCTTTGACCTGGTCTATTGCATGCATCGGCTTCATTATGGTCATCATTGACATTTTGACACTTCAATATTAAGATATAGTCATTGACATCTTGTGTCCTATCAAAAAAGTATATATACTAGTGCAGTAGCTATAAACGGTGTTTTCGTCTTGTCGAGCAGGTCGCATGGGCACGCCTCACTTCATGGCTCCAGAAGCGATCGAAGGACGAGCCTATGGGAAGCCAGTAGACGCCTGGGGCTGTGGAGTGCTTCTCTTCGTTCTTCTCAGTGGCTCTCTCCCTTTCTACGGCTCTAGGGACACTCTCTTCACACAGATAGTCTCTGGACGCTGTCATGTAAGTTGGATAAAATTCGTCGACAAAATGTTTTTGTTTTCAAAATTTTTACTTAATGGCGTTATGGGCCATAAACTGGCCTAGCAACTGACGGGTCTTTTAAGCGTTTTATATTATACTTAGGGGGTTGCGTTTCAGGGGCAGCCTGATATATATTAAATTTTATATTTCAATACCTAAAATTTTCCATCTCAACTATTTAGCATTCTAGTTCGGCTATACTGACTAGCTTGTTGAATAACTTCATTGCTAAGTCTTTCTTTATTCGTTGTTGAACACATTTGTGTCACAGTTTTGTTCCCGCGACAATGGTTGTGAAATAACTAATTTAAAATAAATGTTATATTTTAATTTTATAATCATTCCCAGCTTTGATATCATTTGAGTAGGATCAAATTGTAACGTCTACTCTATTATGCCCTATTTTAAGTACGGATCAATTATCAAAATGTAAAGAAATTTTCTCTATTGTACTATTTCTATTATTTATTGTTACTTAAAATAATTTCACTTTCAATATTAGGTACTTGAACGAAAAATATAAATACAGACTATATTGTTTGCCATTTATCATGTAATGTATGCTGTTATACTCTTCCACAGAATGAAACATTAGACATCGTCTTTTGGTTAGGACAAAATCTTGCAGCTTTGCAGTTTCCCATATTTTGTGTATTCGTGCTTGTACATACCTATGTGGTATGTGTCGCATTATACATAACATACCTAGACAGTAGTTGTCGTCAACATTCGACGATCTATTGCAATCGAATTCATTCTACCCTCGTCGTCCCCCACCCTCTCCGTCTTCTTATTTCTCCCTTTTTTGAAAGCTCGATGATCCATGCAATGTAAACTAAACTGGTGGTTGGTAGGAATGTCGTGAAATGATTAAATGAATGAGAGAACAGAAAAGAATGAGTGAGAAAAGTTATTGTGTGCGTGCATATTGGCAATTGTGTGAGTTTCCCTCCGGAGATAACATGCCACCAATTTACTAAGGGAGACAGTCGACCTACATACATACGATAATATAACACGCACTAATTAATTGCGGCTCCTCACCTACCTGGTAACATAGCACGTTTGATAACAAGTTTTATCGATTTTTTCGACAGAAGAATAATTATCATGCTAAATGTCGCCGAGTTGAGAAGTTTTTCACTATCATTTCCTTCTTCTTTTCTTGTTCCCCTCGATCCTCTTTTCCAATGATGCGTATATATATATTTACAGCAGACAACAATAATATATCTACAATACCTTACTGTTCATGGAAGACTGTAGGCCATAATATTATATGTACATATATACACAAAATCATATAATGCAGAACAATGCAAGATTTTCCCTCTTTTTTTACTGTGTTATTTATCTATTTCTAACGAATAAATCGGTATTTTCCCAGTGGGGTTTTAAGTAAGATATTTCTTTTGTCTTTGACTAGTGAGGCAGGATTGTTTTATCTTAGCATGTCTAGTGCCTTGGGGTATCTTAGTAAATATTTCGTGTATATTTCGTGTATATTATTAAGTCAAATCCATTAGTGAAGCATATCAATAAATTGCTTTAGATTAACTATGAAATAAGTATTGTAAGCAACGTTTTGTAATAAAATTTGTTTTACATGTACATAACATTAAGGTAATACATATTAACAAATGTAAAATATTTTCTGTATTTTTATTTTTTTATTAAATTACACTTTATTGTTTCCACTAATTACATCTGAATTAAATTTTGAAGATTTTTAACGTCTACATTTTTTGTAAATTAAACGAATACGTATTTAATACAGTTTTATTTCATTATAATTTCACGTAAAATATTATTTAGTAGTAGTAGTATTAAATCTTATTTAGTACCTATTAGTATTATATTTTTATTATACTAATATATTTTAAAATATTAATTGTATCATATTTTATGTAGTTTAGATGGCTATCTATCTTAGAATTTGTTTGATAATGTAGTATGTAAATAGTTCTGTTTTTTATATATGACATATGTAACAAACGAAAATGGAGTAAAATTTTTTCTATATTCAATTATTAAAAAGAATAAAGCTTAGGTTTCCAGTTTTAAGCAAAAACGATTCATTATTGCAGACATAACAATAGTTCTAACTACAGAATAAGGAATCCTTTTACTCTGGGATTTTTGGCTTATGTAATTTTTATGAACGTTTTCAAGCCTCTGTAGTTTCTTTTAAATTTATAATCATCTTAAACATAAATTATGCACCCATATACTTATCTAAAATGATTGACTCGATTTTTTGCTCTAATTTCTTCGCTGACTTTTCACCACTATTTTACCGTTAGTAAATTTAAAAAGATGTATACCTAAACAAAATAATATAACATAACAAATTATTATGTAGTTAATTTAATTATGGTGTTACAGATACTTATTTATAAAAATGTTAGCAAAAAATGTATACAAATGTATTTTTTATGTAGCATTGGTAAATATAATATATGTATTTCTAAAATTACATTGTATAGTACACTAGTGAATACAATAGCATAAATAATTTGTTCACTAAGCATAATAGTACTTAAAAGATTTCAGAGATCGGAATTTGAAGCTTTAAAATAGAGCTTCATGTATAACTTTAAAAGTACAGCAGCTGTGTAATTTGGAGATAAGCTTATAGTATACTAAAATGAATTATGTTTTATTCTTCTATTTTAAAGAAGTCCACTTAAAGCAAGAGAAAACAGTTTTTCATCATCCAGCCTTATATGGTCATCAAATTTTATTAAATTTTAATCAATTTCTTACCCGTATTAATTTTATTGTGATTATTTATTATAAGATACATAATTTCTGTCACATAAAAATTTGTGAATCTAATAAGGAACCGCCAACTTAAAAGAATTACCGCAATTGATCAATTGAAATTATGATTTTTGATATTAATAATGCATCAATTATATTATTAAAATGTTATATATTTTTTTATTTTTTTAAGTAGACTTATTTGCGCGGTTATATTATTCTTAAACTTTAGTTCACAAAATTTATTTAAATACTATTTCTATTTTTATAAGTAGTATGAATCTTACTTTTGACATATTTATGAATATCCAAAGGTAACGTTCCATGCCTGTTCAATAATTACTATTTATTTATTATTGGGATAGTCTGATATGCATTATTTTCTGACGTTTAACATCTGCAAATATATTTCCAATAGTACCTATAATAATTAACACGAAAGAGATTGTTGTCAACATGGAGGCATTTTAAACTAGTTGGATGGACTATTTTAAAACTTATTGATACAAATGGACTTAATCCTTCTTCGGAAGCATATTTATATATATTTATACAAATTAATTTTACTTTACATAGATGCCGATATGCCTTATAACTATTTACGCTGACATTGACTAAATACTACTTACATAGTTATAAAGCATATCGCCGTCTATGTAAAGTAAAATTAATTTATATAAATGAGCTTCCGAAGAAGGATTAAGTCCATTTGTATCAATATAAATTTCCGGGTGCGGCCGACACTATTAGTTGTTTATAACTAATATTATTCATTAATTTAATAAACGTTGGCATGTCAATGTGTGTGCTACAATTCAGTAGTACCCAATTGCAGTATAAGAATGTTTATAGATAGCTACAATTTTGAGGAGCGATGGTCAAAGGGTTACGACGCGAGGCTAGCAATCCAGCGGTTGAGCGTTCAAATCAAGACTACTTACTCCTGGTTGTAGCAAACTATTTACTCTGACATTGACCAAATACTACTTACATAGTTATAAGGCATATCGCCGTCTATGTAAAGTAAAATTCATTTATATAAATATATATAAATGTGCTTCCGAAGAAGGATTAAGTCATTTGTATCAATATAAATTTCCGGGTGCGGCCGACATTATTATTAGTTATTTATAACTAATTATGTATAACTAATATTATTCAATGCATATGTACTATTACACAGGGACCACGGAACGAAATTTCGATTGGGGGGCTGATATTTTGAAGGGCACCATGATACATAGTTATAAAACAGAAGTATACCTTGCCAAAAATATGTTAGATTTTGTATTAAAATCACAAAAATGTTATCATTTACACTTAACATTACAAATAACAAAAAATACTTTTAATCGTTTATAAAACACTAGATACTTACATACAGTTCGTAAAATGTCATTGTTTACTTATACTTTACAACATTTAAAAGCATTTTAAATATATACATCTTTCAAATTTATATTTTTATCGAAGAAACTCGTAGTTAATAAGAAATAGCATTTAAAATGTTCAATGTTAAAGTTATACTGCCTGTAGTA
>JAYRBW010065820.1:0-28678 GCA_036023295.1 Invenusta paracnida | reverse complement strand
GCGTGCGATTTTTCTTTTCCAGCGTGAATTTGTCCCTAAATATATCTTTAAAACAGTTAGATTCCTTATTAAATTTAAGAAGGCAAGTTATAATCAAGAATTCATTTTCTCATCAGTGGTTTACAACAGATAATAAATATATGTATGTTGAGTTAACATAAGAATACAATAAGAATACAATAAGAGCAATAATAAGATTAAAATCTGTAATCTAAATAATCTAATATTAAATATACATATTACCAAATTTAACCCCCAAAATAGTGTCTATGCTCAAGAAATACAATAAATTATACATGTCAAAATAATGCACGTAAAAAACTCCTGATAACAAGAGGAATCTTACCAACTTCTCTGCAAGTGGTGTTTTGTCCTGCATCGGCAAGTGCTTCTCCAACGCCAAGACCACACAGTTTGCAATAATAGTCAACAACACCATGTACTCAAAAGGCGTAGACGAGTCAATAAATGAAGTCACCATCAAGAGTCATAGTAATAAGTCAGTTAAGGAATAATGAATAATGAATATAAAACGTGAAGTAAACAAAGATATAATGAATGTGTCTATAAAGTGGTAATTTCACACCTTCTTGCTGCATTTTCTACTGGAATTCAACCAGTTATTCTAGATAAAAATACCATTTTAAATGCCATTTTAAATACCATTTTACATGACATTTTAAATATAATTTTAAATGTTTATTTCAAATTCCATTTTAAATACTATTTCAAATTCCATTTTAAATACTATTTTAAATGTTTATTTTTTAACATGTACTGTTAAAGACGCTAATGATCGGTTTTGGTCGTTTAAAAATAGTATAATTCATGAGTATAGTGGTGTCTTGATATTTTTTTACTGAACTCTGTGTTTGTAATAATGAATTGGAAAAGGTCTCTAATATAAACATGAATAATGTAGCACAAAACCGTAATACAAGGGTGTCTTCAATGGCTTTTCACACATTCCTACATATGTATGTTTATATAATGCTAATCTTTTTATTTTAAAAGTTAAATTAAGCTCGAAAAATAATGATTTGGGCAAATGCGTTATATAGATTATCAGTAGAAAAAGATACGTAAAGAAAATGAGGCAGCTTATTACACTTGTTATTGTTAATTTATCAAAGAAGCAATATCACAACACTATCTCAATAGAAAAGGTAAATGAACACAATAATTTACATTTGAATATTTGCACAAATCAATACATTAAACGGCGTAAAAGTATAGAACAATATATCATGAAGGTCGTTATAAAAAATATGTATATATCTTTTATTCATTTTAAATTTTGTAAAAATTTAATAATTAATATTTAATATCATATTTTGTTATTTTACTCTATTTTCGTCGTGTTTAATTATTAATTCACAATTACTTATAATATATATATATATATATCTTCATTCTACTACTTCTACTTCTACTTCTACAACTACTACTTCTAGCAATATACGATATGAAAATTTTCCAATTCCAATGAATATCAAGTTAACAATTTTTATGGAATAACACACTTAAGAAAAGTTTAAAATGAAAGAAGTTTTTGTATATTTCAACATTTTGTTCGGTGATAAAATACTATTTACAAAATTAAACTGTTTGATATATTTATACACTATAACTGGCAATATTTAAATTGTATAAAAAAACATTCGAAGAACATTAAATTGTAAAATGAAAGATTATAAAATACAAGACAGTTTTACATAGAGCAGTATACTCAGTAGAAATCATTGATTTTCATGTTGAAACTATTGTGTAGTATGTGTACAATAAATACATAAAGAGATAGACACATATTTTTCGGGACAAGCATGTAAGAATTAACTGTTGTTACTTCCAGAATATTAAAGGTATATATATATATATATGACGTGAAAAATCCTCTTAATTTAGCCTACGAACAAATGACATTATAAGACATAATAAATGTTGTCTACTGATATAATATACGTATTTTAATGCATTATTTTATGCCTACACATAAACATATACATAGTTTTTAGATTATCGCCACATAAAAGTCATACAATGTGATAGTATATATAAAATATTAGACTGCAGGGAAAAGCTATGATTTTTTTCAATCCATTAGTTGATATTATTTTTATAGTCTACACAAATAACTATTAAAACAAAAACATGGCAACCCTTCATATATAATTGATGGATGCAAGGGCAACAAAAGATAATATTTAGTAATATTTTAATACGATGTTTAGATAGAAAATAATTTTAATTTTGAAAACTAAATTATACATATCACTTGAAAAGGTTTTAAGTGATAGATAGGAACAAATATATATAGCAACGTCATTTCAAAAGATTTAAATATTTCGTGACAGTTTGATTAAGTTTCTAAAATTAAAAACGTATCATTTGAAATATGCAATACATATACGATAATTTACATTTAAGATTGCAATATATAAGGTTTTTTAATAAATGCCATAACTTCAGAATATTTTTTCTATTTTTAGAAACTGTTTAAATTTTATGTGTGTATATTTCCATTTTATGCAAGATTAAGTCAATGGTGATATTAAGTTGGTGATAAATTATAACAAAATTGTTTAAGCAAAATAAAGAATTAAAAAAAACAGATGACTTTTAATTGTTGTTAACATTATAACAGCGGAAATTAAAATATCTCATGAAAATAAAAATGATTATGGAAATGTCCCTTGGTCATATTTTTTGGATAACAAGACATTTTTAATTGTTGGAAATTAATTTTATTACAATGTAAACGGTAGCAAAGTTTGTAAAGTAAACCATTAAATCTGAATTTTTAAGTCTTTTAAATGCTAGTTATTTATATGCGTCAATAACTGTGTCTGTTCAATGAACAAAATAAAAGTTTAAGGATATGTATTTAAATATTTCATTGTATATTCGTTTTACGAAGAAATCTCCATCTATTTATATATTTGCATTAAATAATAATTTTGAAATATATATATGTAAATATTTCTGTTGATTTGTCTAATACTTGTGGATTTTCTTCTTACTTATGGCATAACTTATACAGCTGCTCGCTTAAGCAAAGCTCGTTTATATAAATATGTGACTGTTTCCTCTTTAAACCTGGTAAAGATGATTGCAGTATATTAAAATGGAGTTATTCCAAAAAACATTAATTACCTGTATAAAACTAACAAATACTTTACAGTATATGGTACAAATGTGTTCAATCAAGATGTCAAGCACGTATAGTTAACGGGAAAAATCAAGAGGAGGTCTTAAAAATATAATATATTGGTCACCTCACATGATTAAGATTAAAAAATAATTTTACTCAAATCTATTTTCAAATGTGCGACAGTTTCCTCTTATAAGTTGAAATCTCTTTTAGTACAGTAGGTACTATAGTTGATTAATACTAAATTACAGTAATGTTAATTACCAGTAATTGTAATATAGTTCAAACAATATGATAGCGCAAATACAATCGACATTTATTTAGATTACACCCTTCAGCACAAGTAACAATGTCAACTATAATTTTCTTAAGAAGAAATGTTCGTCGAAGCACATGTATGAGTGCGCAGCGAAAGCCTTTAGTCTGACCGAATTCAATATTAATCCGCACATTGAGATTGTAACAGCTCAACAATCGTTATACCTACACAAGACGTATATACATACATATATCGCATGTCTTATATATACAATCCTGGAACAAGTAAGAATGTACCAGTCAGTTGAAAGAATAAAGATTTTTTTCTTGCGCTTTTTTCTTAAGAGAATATATAATCTGTTTCTCTTTTTTTGTTAGACGTTCTTTAAGCTATTTTTTTCAAAGAATAACGCTATAGTAAATAAAGCATATAATATATGTGCAAATAAAATTGGTACTTATTTAACTATTGGAATTAGTGATTATTAAAATATTAAAACATTGATGTTAAAATATGTAGCCGTGTTTAAAAGTCTCCAGCTGAGTGTTCTTTGAAGTTAATTACAGTGTTATTTACATATTGTACCGAAGTTTTTTCGGGGAATAAGCGCACAGCCAGCAATGCTCTATTTTACTTCATTGATCATTATACTTAGTGGAAAATCTGTTACCCATTTCTTCTTGATTTGGTGTTGATTTTGAGCCACAAACTACAATCATTATATACATTGTCCCTCCAATAGACTGAGAAAAGGCGGGACTTTGTTGGGATTATATACAAAACTACATCGATTAACTGACAATTCTCCCCTTAAGATAAAATATGGCGTCGATAGTGTTGGTATTTTTAGATTAACTGTGACTCTATGTTTGTAGTATAGGTTATATTTATACTATACTACAAAATTAAAACTAACTGCCTGCAGGAATAGGTAAGCCAGGGGGAAAACTAAACAAGGAAAGTGTTATATGAGTCGGCTAGAAACATTATTACAAAGGAATAACATTTCTGGCGAATAATGAATCGATTATTTGTTTAAAATTCATTGGATCCTAAATTTATCAATATACACCATAATATGAAAACACGGATGCCAAAGTTAATTGGCCCAGGCATGCGTGTCTTAAGAAGTATATTTTTATTAAAGCATCGAATTTGAATAATTTAATAAATTCTATAGTTGGTATATAATAATGAACTTTGAAAGGTACCTTTTCAATTATAAAGAATAAATTTACTAAATGAATTATTTGAACGGGAAATTATTGGAATAAAACTGTCGTTAATTTATTTTCATATATGCCAATTTTATTCTTTTCGATATATCGGTATAAAGTTGAATCAGAGACATATACAAATATATTGAAGGTCTGATCTATTTTGATAAATCTACTCAAGCGACTCATTAAACGAACTATACTTTACTTCTAAAAATATAGTACTTTAACTGCTCGTTGTTAATATATATATAGTTATTATTAAACTGAATAATTACATAGATTACATTAATATAATAATAGTTCCAAAGAGATTATTATACATTGTATATTTTGTATATTTTGTATAAGCTATACAAACAAAATGGTATACATACTTCAATGTGAACATTGTTCACGCTAAATAGCCGAAATTATTTATTAGAAACAATCTTACTATTATACTACACATATACACTCCGACACTATAATATGTATTATGATTAGCTGTTGTTATTGTTAGTTGCATTGTTGTATATTGTTGTTATGAACAGTTTCTGCGCCAGTTTTTAGTAATAGCGGCTCGTTACAATTGTAATTTAAAATACACACCATTCATCTCTTCTATGTAAATATTTAATCTATAATGCGTTGTACATGGGAATATTTAACTATTTATAAATCGGCGAGATGTGCGTATTCATGCATAATTTAGATTTCGGTAATTTTAGCATATATCTTTGCTAGTTTGGATAGAATTTGATCTCATTTAAAGCTCTCAGAAATTTCATAAAAGCGCCAGAATTTTATTTTATTTTCGTTTTCAATTTATAAAATGGAAATTTTTGCAAGGCAAGTTGTTTTTAATATCCCAGTAAAGATTGTGTGAATCAAATAGCGACGCATTTTTCCAGCAGATAACAGCGGTGTACTGTGTAACGGAATTCGTTAAATGAATAACGCTAAATACCAATTATTAAAGTTGCATTCTATATGTGCAACTATAAATATTGAAAATAGATAAATAGCTATAATAAATCCATACTTTGTTTAGCGGATGTGCCACCGGCATGATATGCTAATGAACAAAATGTATTGGTTAATATATGTAAATAGTTTTGTGTGTCATTCTTAACAAATAGAGTATTTTTATTTCATAATAACTGAGAGATTTAAATATCACATTTTAGATCAAACAATTAATTTAAACAATCGGCGTATATACTCGTATATATATATTTTCTAATGGATTAAAAATTTATATACCACGAACTATTTCTTCAGAGTTAATTTGACATAATTCAATGTTTATATTATTTTAAAAATTAACTAGCCTCTACAAAAATTATTCTATATGAATTAAACATTTTATGATTATGTGATTGATATTTTCTCTATATCACTTCCACAACAATATAAGATATTTTATGATAGATATTAAGAAAATTACATCAAATTTCTTCTACATTTTACAGTTGAGTATCACTTTAAAAAAAGGGAAAAATCGTAAAATTAAATGTCATAAAAATATACTGGATTGGTAAATTAATTGAATTATTCTACTCCATTGAATATAAAATAAAACGAGAGATTTATTATTATTTTATATCGTTGGGTGTGTATATTTATGTGTTACATTAAGTATAAATAGGGCGTTAAATTCTGAGGAACCCCCGTTTGATTATTAAAAGCCAAATTTACCCTTGTATTTATTTTGTCCTGAATATATAAAAGATTATATTTATCTCACGCAAGCGATTATACTTAAGTTTCAAAATGCCACTCGACCGACTGACATTTTGGTACACTAGAGAGGATACACAACTCATATACAGGCGCTAGCCCCAATACACATATCCAGTGCCTACCAATAATAAAACAATATATAGGAATAATTTGGTATCAATTATTCACAGTTAGTTAAGAAACCAGCAGTATGAACCCATTCAATTTTATTATATATTGTTCCTTACCGTAGTATATATATATTAATATTTTAGATATTAGAACTATACGGCTTTTGTTATTCCGATAGATAAAACTAATTATCGGTTTTTTAAATAAATATGCTGACTAATGTAGCGTTGAATGTCAATTTATGTAATAGGATGGTTTATATATGCAGGTAAGTACCATTAAAAAAAACCTGGAATAATAAAATATGTTCAACTATGAATAACGGAGCTTCAAATAAATGCATAATGTGTAATTTGTCATTAGTATTAATGAGTTCTACATTTAATATATTATCTAGTTAAACATATATCAGATTTAGTTTAGTTATTGTATGTAGTTAATATTATAAAATGTATTTTTGAGACTACACATTTTTATTATATTTATCTAACTAAGTATATTTATGTATTTCAATTAGACAATGCGGTAGAATCGTCAAGTCAAGAACATTTGGCTTGATACTTATAGCTATAACACCCATCTCTAATCAATCAAGCATTTAGTAATGCTAAATACATAGAATAATAATTATTTTTCAATTCTATCTTTATTCTGTGGCTAAATAGGCATATTTTTAGCTTAAATAAATTAGATTATAAACTAGAAATTTAATTCAACTGTCTGGTACTCGAGAACAAAATGCAAGTAAAATGGTTTTCTGTATATAAGTATCTTTGTGAAAGAGGTTCTTTGAAAACTAATTTTTCTTCTTATAAAAAAACGGCAGCTTGATAAAATTATAGCCTATAGAAACGAGCTTGAAAATAAATATAATTTTGTAGCCATTGATGAAATTGTTATTAACAATAAATGACTAAAAGTATGTCTAGTTTTTCTCATAAATTGCTATCTTTTATGACAAATTTTAGGAAAACCCATGTGTTTTCAAACAAGAGTTTATAAATTTATCAGTCAAAATAATCTAATTACAAAAATGAAATATATAGGTTCTAATTATTCATTGCGATACAATTAAGAATAATTATATAGACAGTCGTATTAAATCTACATATAAACATCCGTATGCAAAATAAATAAATTATTTGATTTGAACGAATATCTATCTTAATTTATCTTTGGACACATGATAGATGTATTTATTTAGATGTACAAAAGGCGTCAGATTATATTATATATATAGTAACAAGGTTTTCGATAAAAAAACTAATTCGGACTAAGGATCATGACGGACAATAAAAATATGGGAATTGTACTTTTTGTATATAGCCCACGCCGACAATCAGAGCTATAATATATTGATAATTCTATAATCTTTCGATATTCCTGACAACCTGATTATTAATCAATAATCTGTTTGGCTCAATCCACCTGCCGCCTAGATACCAGATAATATATAAACTGGGCATGCTAACAAAAGAACAGTTGGTCTATAATCGGTGCTGAAGATAATATATTCACATGCTCTACCTAAATATACCTACTCTTGTGATCGGATCCACCATGAGCATATATATTTCTCTCCTTCCTTATATGTACGGTGGTAGGTACATGTGTGCTTGTATATATATGTATATCATATTTCTCTCTCGGTAGTGTAGCTAACTTTCTATATATGGGCTCCGATTTAACACTATATCGATACAGAGCTACACTGGGTATTATTATCTGTTTAATCAGTATCGATCACTATATATCTCATGGCTTCCTATATATATGGATAACTCTTCTTTCGCCTAGTAAGCTCATTGCCCTGAGGACACGCGATGTGTTAGACTGTTAACAAATGCCATATGGCACTTAATCAAATAAGATTTCCAAAATTTTTACCAGCGCTGTATATTAAATGTGTACATAATACAGGCTACAGATGAATATGAATTGCATATATATACATGCAATATATACAGCATATAAATCATAATGAGTATCTCATCAGGGAATTAATTGTTTCGAACCAACTTCATCACGAATAGTTTTAGTGTGCGAGACTGATTTAGTGGAGATATAGAAATTGCCTTCACTCCCAGAAACTTTTGACAAATCTCAACATTTAATCAGCAGTATATAGGAAAGGCATTTGATATACAATCGGTTTATATATGTAGCTCTATAGTAGGCTACTTCTCCATTTGAGTAAAAGTATGTGATATAAATAGGTAGGAATACTTTCTCAATTTGAGGGCCGCTTTTATCAAAACCACAATATTACAATCGTATCATATAATAGCGGATACATCACAAGAATTACTCAAAATAAACATTTGGCATACTTCGTACTGTATCAAATTTATTACGTTCAACATATATAGTCACTTGGTTTTTTAATTTTTTTAAACTTACTGATTATACGAAGTAAGTTAAAGTCAAATTTTAATTTATGTTCTGAATATACAAAACTTTACATTGTTACTTCCATATTGTATTATTTACTTGTAACAATTTTCCGTTTTTGCTAAGTTTATATATCTACTTTTCCTAATACTTTTCGATAATGATCTTTAAAATAACTTTCAATATACACTGTCCTATATAAATTTGTCAAACAATATCTTTTTTATTAAAGTTTTATATCTTAATCACGTAACAATAGGTCAAAAGAATGTAATAATGCTTTGAATTGATAGATACAATGATTTATTTATTAAGAATACAAAGTAGACAAAATTATTGATTAAACGTCAGCATGAATCTTAATGTTGGGTGTGACCATAATAATGAATATTTGTGAATATATGTATATATATTTTCAATAATTTATCACTATATTATACCAAAATGAAAGTACAACAATGTAGAATGAAATTGTGTGTGTTTATATAATTTACATGCACGTGGATAATTACACCTTGGATTATAATAAAGTCTGATGTTTCTCAAACCTTTTAAATTTTATCTATGCTAAGCTTTCTATGTATCAATATCTCGGTGACTAAATATAATTGTTCAACTCCAAATAGCAGAGTTTTGAAATTGTAAATGTAGTTAAGTATTTTGTAATATATTCCATTAAAATGTAAAAATTACTTTACTGTTTACAAAATAATAATAATAATACATTTTTTCGCCTATTTATTTTATTTTTTTGTAAGAAACTGTCTTCGTATTTTCTGTAATAAAACTTCTATTGTACGTCGTTAATTATGGCATGAAATTAATCAGAATTTCCTCAATTTCTAGAGAGAGAGATGCATTTTAAAAGAAAGAAGTGTGTTTTTCTCATTTTTTAACAAACGGATTAAATTTGTACCTAATATTATATAAATATATAATATTTATCTAATATTGAAGAATAACTTTCTTCTTTTTTATGTAATCAGGAATAGCTTTCAGACTATTTTATTATTTCACTATTTGACATTTTAATCTTTGTAAATTACAATATATATTGAAGAATAACTTTCATTGTTTTATTTTAGACGTTCATAAAGCAATAAACGGAAATAGGCGAAACACGATTAGACAAGATGCAATGTCACCAACATCAACGCTGCTAAAAGTTGTAAAAATGTGTAAAATTTTCGGAAAATCAGGGAAGCATTATATTGCTCCATACGTTCATTTAAAAATCACAGCAAAATCTGCAAAAGAGGATCCCTATCTTCCCCCCCCCCCATCGCCCAGGTATGCAGGGGGTTAAATAAAATTCCGGGGAAGGATTTAGTTAATTTGCTTTGAATACACGAATACAAACCGTTTTTATCATTCGCGATATTATGTAGTACTCTCGCACTCACTTTAAAACTACATAAAAATGTTTAATTAAAAAAACAATAACTGATTCAAAACAATATGATCCAAACTTGCTTTAATATCTGTAAAACAAAAAATCCTAGCAATTTGCGTAAAGTAGCACAAAACTAACAAATTTCGCGAATATCAAAAGTGCTAATTTATCTTTAATAATGTGCTGGTAGAAATTACATTGCTGCGCAAATTAAAGAACCCCTTCAGACAAAATAAATCCACTTTTTCCTCCCACGAAATGTGGTCATTAATACTGACGTTCCATTTTCCTTCCTAAAGTAAATTCAAATTCATGTTGTACTTTATTCACCAGCTCCGTTCTCTATTTCACTTCACCTTACATTTATGCACCCCATTTAACTCTATCTATATAGGTACCAGGAGAGTGGGGGATGGGGGGGGAGCTGCCGCATTTTTGCTCTGATTTTTAAATGTACAGTGTAAACTTCCATGCCTTTTTCCAAAATAAATTTTAACCAATTTTAGTGCTGTTTTTTTAATGTGCATACAATGATGACCCCATTTGTATAAAAAGGATCAAAATATATTTTTTATATAAAAAATGCATATATCTAGCTCTCAAAATCTAGGAAATTCGGATTTGAGTATTGATTAATGTCGTGTTATAATTCACAATGTACAACAAAAAATAAATTTTCCTATAAACAATTATTACAAAAAAATTGTCATTTTTCAATGGAATATGTTAGAAAACCTGTTTGCTTAACTAAATGCGAAGTTTCAAAATTCTACTCTATTTGGAGGTCTACAAATTATGGAGGTCATTAGGGCCCCCCTCCCCCGCCCCCCTTCGGGATATGGATGCTAAATAAAACATAGATGGGGTTAACAGTGTAATTTGAATCATGTTCTTAAATTATGCTCTTCCTCACATTCATACCAGTGATTGACCGCGAAAGGGGGGATCACACGCTTGCATTTCTTGTTTAACTTTCTAATTGAGTAGAGTTTTGAGAATGCTCATGTATAGTTGAACAAAGATATTTTATAGCATATTCCATTGTAAAATGGTCCAAAAAATGTTGATAAGAAATATAGTAAATATTCATACACAGGCATCATTTTTTGCATGAAAATATATTTTGTTGTACTTCGTGGTTAATTACATGAAACTAATCAGAAAGATATGCATTTTTTATAAAAAGGATGGTTTCACTCATTTTTGAAAAGTGGTCCACTGTTCTGGGTGGGATCAAGTGTGCAAAATAATGAATAGCGGGTAATGTTGTATAACTGTTTCTTAGAAAAGTTAGGGAAACGTATATTGATTGCTCCCTTTGATTATGTGTACCAGCAAACATATACCGGACGGGAGTTTTAAAGGCCCCTCTCCGGTATGGTTATAAGGTTAAGAAGGTTGTAGCTGGATAACGAAAACAGCATAAATACATCTTTTCTAATATACTTGCTGTGTCGTCTATATTCATTTGATTGTTTCGAATCGTTTAATCTATACCTTGTTTTTTGTACTAGATTTATTCATATTTTTTATTTTTGTGTAAAAACAGACCTATTTATAGCATATATATGTAGGTAGGGGTTTATCTGATGACAACAGATATTCATATAGACTGCATTCTTCATTATTTTCCTAAATAGTGTTATATTATATCTTTCTTCCATTTAGACTTTTGCAGTATCTACATTAATATAGAACATCATTTTTGATACAAAAATATGATATATCTATTCTTGTTTTTACGAGGCAATAAAATATTCTACCATTGTAATGTATAAAACGATGTCTATTTAAATGGAGACTATAATTTCCTTTGATATGTATTTTAACCGATTAGTTAAATTTTAATCAAGACGCAATATCTAACTAGTGGTTTACCTATACCTACCTATATGTATGTATGTGTCTGTGTATATATTCAAAGGCATTAAACTTGTTATAGATCAAAATCACACATAAGAAAAGGAAATTATTATTATTCATTTTTAGTTAATACGAATTTTTCAACGCTATACTATAATGAATACATTGATTGTATTTACACCTTTATATATACAACAATAAACGAAACGTTTACCTAACAGACACATTTGAAATATTAGTTTCAAATATGGTATCATTTTAAATTACATTATCATCTTTTTATATCGATACATTTTTTGTCAAAAGCGTATTATTATTGTCATAATTATGAAATCATAACCACTAAAAATGTTATAGAACTGTACTCAGAAATATCTACATTCTATAAAGTAAACTATAATATTATTTTCCTAAATTTGTTTGTCTAACACTTAGAAAAGTGGTAGCATAACCTAAAGAATTATTACACGTTTTGGTTTCGAAAACCACTGCACTTCAAGTAAAAGCATAAAACCGATATACAATATTACTTATACAAGGAAATCACTTTTGTAAAGCACAATTCGGTAACGATTCTCTTAATTGCTTATCTCGAAATATCATATATTTTAAAGGAAGAAATAGCACACGAAAAACCAGTTTACAAATTATTATCAACTCAACTGTAGGCTCATAAAAGGATATCCCCAGTCGATGATGATTTTGGCGTACTTTCGTATCACATTCTCCTCCGAGAAGACGAAGAGAGATTTATTCCCCGAAGAGCGCAACCCCGGGAACCCGATGTGTAGAGTGCGCTTGGCAAGACTTCGCATCGACGCCGTCTTAGCCGGAATATCTGGAACCACGGCGGTCACCCGTTGGGCGGTGGGAACCCCTGTTTCATCCTCCGTTTGGTCCATGTTGTTACGGCAACTGTCGGAAAGGAAGGAAGCTCAAGAACTGTGTGAAGCGTTTTCCTTCCCCGATTAGCGCGGAGAATCTTAATTCGACGACATGGATGATGGGTCCTCTTGCCCACAGGTAGCAGGGCCGACACTTCGCGCTTATTTACGTTGAGGAGAAAACTGAGAAGTGGAGTTTATGCTGTTTAACTTCTAAAGGCATTCCCCGGCTCTTGGGTCAGACAGATTTTAGCGCTAGCCCGTAGAACAAAATGAGAAAATAAATAATGCGTCACAATTCCGACATTGAGTCTAGAAGAGATAAGACGAGCTGATTTTAGTTAATCTTTGATATAATATTGAAGTCCACAAAATGAGTCTTCTCTAGGTAGAAACGGTGTGAAGCGGTGCAAAGCGGGGTGGGGAAAAATAATCGCTAGTAAAAAATTGTTGCTTGAATAATTTAGCTATTTCATGAATAACTTTCCGGAACTGGTTGAAAAATTGTGACTGACGCGCTTGTATTTATGTGTCGCTGCTATTTGTATGTATATCGACTATCCACATGCGCATTCGTGTAACGAATCAAATATTCCAACGATCAGTTCATGACGTCAAAATATTCTATGACTTACACCCCCTCGCCCCTAGTTTTGCTTTCCCTACTCGCCTCCCTCCTCCCCCCCCCCTTCTCCCACCCTATCACTCTCCACTCCGATTAGATGCACTAATACAATTGTGCAAGTTCCAATCCGGTGCGTCCATAAGCGGCATCGATAGTGTTGCTAAGCAACAAGGGAGATGAAGATCAAGCCAACCAGACCAATGTGTGAATGAAGAGAGGGTGAAAATGAGAGAAAGAGAAGAGTGAGAGAAAGGGGAGAGAAACCATTCATGGAAGCTAGTACGTACAATGGAGAAAGAGGAAATGAGAGATCCCCAATTTCCACTAGTTTGTTTTATGACTTTTTTAAAAGGCAGCCGCACACACTTTGTAAATCAAGTAGCAGTTAACAGGGAGTTAATAAATGTATGAAACGATGCGTTACTGAGTGAGCGAATGCACGGCACATTAAAAACTAAATAATTGAATGTTGACCCCTTCACGAAAATGCAGCTAAGCATAAGTATTGAAAGTCGCTATTATCAGTAATCGCTATTTCACTTGTAGTGTGAAAACATAATATGCGTATAATATTATAACTGCTCTTTTAGAAGTATAATACTACAGGGTATCGTTAGATTAATAAAACTTTTGAAACAAGTAAAATATTGGTATTATCATCTTTATTATGTTATAATTGTTAGGATCGCCATGATATAATTATTTATTATGTTATGCAGAGAATTAAAATACAATTTTTTAAATTAAATTAAGTATGCATTTATATGAAATTACCGAATGTTTAATTTTATTATTTATAATTTTACATTTACACGAATAAATGTCACATCTATTGAATCAAATAATGTGAGTGGCGTTTTTTGTTGAATGTACTCGTATGTTGCAAATGAAAAAATCAGAATATAAAATCTTACAAAATTTAAATATACTAATACAGGTAAATGGTAAAAATTAAATGATATTAAATTTCTAAATAACTCATAGCCTTACTCTATAAATTCATAAATTGTGTATAACATTTCTCGAAATATTCATAAACAGGTTTGAAATTTATGACATTATTATAAATATTTAAAATTCGTAATACAAAACGAATTAATGAGTTATTTATTTACGATTTGTTTTATGATGTTAATAAAATATGAATCATATAGGTATAGGTTTTCCTGATCAAATGTCGACGAACTTTAGGTCAAATCTGACATAATTACATACATCAAATATGACGTCAATTTTGGGAATTAGATTATCAAATGTGACATTAAAAATTAAAAATTGATATACAGAATTTGGCAATTTAATATTGCACTATGTTAACACGTTTCTTACAATTTTTTAAAATTCTTTTTGATTATTAGTATAATTTTAGAGAATAGTCTCAACTTCTAAAAGTCTTACTTAAATCAATCAATATTCTTGGTTTATTATACTTGGCTTGTATGTAGTATATTAAGATGAAAATATAAAAATGACATGAGAATGTCTTGTCTTAACAAGCTCGTCGGCCAATAACTCCGAAGATGCCGAAAGTGGGCTGAGGCATTTTGGAGAGTAACAACGCTGGTATTTTTCTCACATAATTATCTGAGCAATATGCGCATTTAATGTGCCATTTATGTATTACTAAAATATATAAAACGTGATTTTTCATTTCAGTATATATATTATAATATACTTCTATGTATGTTTAACTAGCTAAGTAGACTTTATAAACCCACAGACGTTTAGATAATTGAAATAAAGATAAAATATGTTAATTTCTTTTTGAAATAAATGTCTGCTGAAGGAGATTTTGGTATTTGTGTATTTTATAAATATATATTAGTGATCACACATGCAATACATCACAAATATATACTCTATATACATAAACAACTGAAAAAAAAGGAAATTTAGAAAACTTACACGAATAGCTATAAAAAAATGTAACGGTTTTCTCTAAATTTTATACGTATGTGAAAAAATACCTATATACTGTATATATATATATATTTATTTATTTATCAAATAAGCCCCATTGTATCAAATGTTATGTTTTTCACTATTAAGAATTATAATTTGGAGTCTTACCAAATACGGGGCACATTCGATCGGTTGGGGCACATTCGATCGGTTTGGGGCACATTCGATCGGTTTGGGGCACATTCGATCGGTTTGGGGCACATTCGATCGGTTTGGGGCGCATTCGACTAATAAATCTACTTCAATGGGGCATTCGATATTTTGAGGTAGAAATATATATACATATATATATGAGTATATATATAGCGTTAGGTTACGTCACATAATATATGTTATAAATGTATGTATATAAAGTTTCATGTATTATGTGGCATACATACGATTTATAAAGAATTTTTAAATGATATGTTATAACTAATTTTAAGCAAAGCATTTGTTTAGTTTTGAAATAAATAATTTGCAGTAATCTTCCTTTTTCTTAGTATTTAATGAGTTAAATCAGTCAATGTTCGACGTTACATTTGTCTTAAGAATGCGTTTTTAAGCTATTTCTTAACAATTTTAGATAATATTATTATTCGGCGGATTTCGAAGGTAATTATTAGTAAGATAAGTTTTAGGTGGTACACCTGGATTTAATAATAAAATAAATGAAGAATAGCTGCGGACATTTTCGTCTGTATTATGGAGACATTTTCAGTCAGACTGATGTACCGTCTAAAACTTATCTTACAAATAAAATTATTATATTGAAAAATGTAGAAAGAGTTTGGCATATATAAATCATAGATATTGAATAATATAATCAACTAGATATGCAATCTAAGCATATTCAATACGAAATTAAACATCCGCCATTTTATCGAATTTTCCTAGGTTTACTATAATAATGTTAGGCAATCAATATGAATATTATTATTGGTTGCCTATACTAAGAATATAACAAAACATATAGGAAAAACGATAAAATGGTGGCTGTCTAATTTCATAGCGAATTTTCATTATAGATTATAGATTTAGGGGATTAGGTATACTATTCAATATATACATTTATTGTGAAAATTAAAAACAAATTTAGTATACAAAATGTGTAGGGGTCTGGGATGAATCGATATTTCACAAATATTTTTAATTTACGGACTAAATCAAATAGATCATTTCAGCTGCACTAAACTGGTAAAGTTGCCAACCAGGGAATTTTTAATGAAGGAATAAACGAAAACATAAAAATGAAATATATACGAATCAATAGAAAGAAAGAAATGGTAATGTGATGTAATGTGATGTGATGTGTAATTGTTCATTGTTTGTTTAAAAGTTAAATGATGAAAACAGGATATTTCGTACTTCTCTGGCATTACTCTTCATTAGTTTGTAGATTAAAACCCACGAACGAGTTGAATCATTTGTACCGAAATAGCACAAGTAATTAACATTATCCACTAAAAACTCATAATTAGTAGTCTGTACCTAATTCATGAGTGCTGTACTAATAGTTAGTGATTGCAACAACTTAGTTATGAAATAGTAAAACAACAATCAAATTGAATACTATACACAAGAAAAAATGATTTATCCTGTTGACAGGCATTTCACATGGATAAAAAGGATTGATTTGTGTAAGCAATAACTGGACAATAATAAATCATAATTCGAAAACAATTTTCTTGGTACGAGGTAGCTTCAAAGTTTTAAAGTGTGCCTTAAACTGTATTCATTTAATTAAATTTTATATTTTATATTAATAAATTACACATGATAATAAACAAACTATTTAATGTTGATATTTGTTAAAGTGGATACATGTAATATCATATAAGTAACTGAATTATAGATAGATATAACGGTAGGTAGGTAATTAGTATGTCTGAATGTACATATTAATATTCGTTAATATAGTTTATAAACCTGTTATGTGACACCACTGCTGCCATGGAACATTCTGGGAGAAATTGTGATCCGGTCAATTCGCAATTCTATGTTCCTTACCCTGTTGAATTCTCCAGTTCAACTCTGAAGCTCCAATATATATGGCTCGTTCAATATGTATTTTAACAAAACATTTTCGTGACTTAAAAATGAAACCTAATTTCAGATAACTGACCGCTATTGAAGGATTTTAATATAGAATTATAAGTGAGGACATCATTTAACTTTAATAAAGTTAACTTTAGAAATAACTTTGAAGTTTACTTTGAAATTACCAAACCAGTTGTGAGCAGGGTTACCGGTTTGTTATCTAAACTTTTTTAATGATTTCATTTTTGAAGTTTAGTAAACAGTCTAGTTACCAAATTTGGTTTGCTTAATTGGTTTAATATCTAAACATGAAAAATAAAACCACTTATTATAATAAAACCATTATACTACCTATTTCAACATAATTCAATATGGTTTACAATGATTTCCATCTAAAGTATAATCAGTAATCTCTGTGTCAGTGTTAATAGTATGTTTGACAATTTTATAACATTCAATTTATTAGATATATCAATACCAAATGGTGCTTAGCAACGACATCATGTGTCTCCCTTTAATGACTCAGCTGATCACCTCAGTAAAAAAAGTAATCTACTAAATAATAATGTTTAAATAATTTTTCCAATCGCAGCATATAGTTTGTATGATATAGTAAGTTTGCCGTTATAACTAGAAAGTCTTCTTTAAAAATCGACCGAGTTCCGGTGGTTAAACGGTTATAGTGTCCGCACTGTAATCGTGAGGACCCCTGTTCGATACTGTGCCTGTCACTGAAGTTCTCCTTAAAGAGCGCAACGTATCTGGCATTTGAGTATGCGGCGATCGGCAAAATTCTTCAATTATTATTCAATTTAGTTGGGCGTCGAAATTTATCGTACTTGTCGACTATGCGTTTGTGCATATTAATCCATATTAATTTTGTCTTTGCGTCTTACCTTTGCTTCTTACCTTTGATGAGGAGGTTTAACCACAAAATATAAGGCTATTGTTATTTTTAATTATTCGTAATTTACACAGCATCGTCGACGTTTTCCTTTCATTTACTTATATTCAATCTTATGCTCCGAGAGACAAATCTTTTTACAAAGTTTAAAGTATTATCATTAAAAGCAAATGCAATAAATTATTAAAAATATAGGTCTACTTCTGCATATCATAATTTCTTTCAGATTGAAAATAATAAAACAATAGGTACTTTTAAATTTCATACTTCTATTTTTAAATATACAAACATATACCATTTTAATTATTGTTATAAGAAACTTTTGTTTGAAAATATAATAAACATTTAATTAAATTTTAAACGATGTGATAATGTATTAATAGTTATATTGATTTTTAGATAAATAAAAATCGACATAAAAATCATCAGCCTTCAAAAGTCAGAAGATGAAATGCTTGAAATTTAAAAGCAGAGCATAATTAAATGTTAAGTTTGGAAATTTATATAAATTTTATTATTTTTCTAAGAAATCAAAGTAGTGCTTCCGGCTTACACCATGCACAAAAAGACGAAGACCCACCGCTACACTAAAATTATGCATCATTGCCATACATACTACTTTTTTTAAATTCCAGTCACTTAAAAATAGTATAATGAATAACAGCATATTCATATATTTAGATTACTTTTTGGGGATGTGTACGTTAGTATTTGGTTTTCAAACACCAATTGAGGAGTTATTAGCTCATAAATGTTATGAGTAAAGCAAAAAAGGGCAGTATTTATAAAGCCAGTAACACGATTCGTTCCTAAATATCCACACATAATTTTACGAGGGGTTAAACTCTTTAAAAATGTAATTGCTATTAGAATGATTTATCTCCATAAAATTGAACAAGGACTTTATAAAGTATCGCAAATAGTACCTATATTTAAAGTTAATTGGGATTATAATTTATAATTGTGTTTCTGTCATCCATTGTGTAACATTGTATGTCTTTACAATACAGCCAAAAAAATTATATTTTTATGTAAATTAGAAAAAAGAAATTACTATTCGGTTACTGTAGGTTCACAATTTTAATATGTAAACCATCCACACATGTACATACTGACGGCATTTTTTCAATGTTATAAGAAGCATTCAATGTTTTGGATTGCATGTAACCAACGCATGTAACCAACGTACATGTAAACATGGCTAATAAATCATCATTAATTGCCCTAAAAATGTGTTTCGATCTCCGAGAGTAGTTTACATTAACTGAATAAATCTGCTATCGAATGCATTATAACGTACATAATTAAATACAGGTCCATCGGAAAGTTTTGTCATATTTTAAGTAACAGAAGTAACAATGAATATACTTATAATTGGAATATATTTGAACATAATTGTAACTTGTAAATTGTAAATAAGACCCCTTAACACAAGCAATGGTTAGAAATAGTCACCATCTGTCTCAACTCACCTATTCCATCGCTGCGCAAGCATATTGATCCCAGCTGCGAAAAAAGCTTTGTTCTTGAGGTCGATGAAGTTTTCGACAGCTGCGTTGATTTCGGCATGATCAGACGAGCGCTTTCAACTGAAATAAGACTTCATTGACAAAAACAAATAATAGTCACTGGGCGCTAAGTCCAATGAATACGAGGATATAAGAGATGCGCGACAGTTGATTTTTTGGAGCTTCTCCATGGTAGCTCGAGAAGTGTGATTTGTACAATTATGTTCAAATAATTCCAATTACAAATATATTCAATATTACTTCTGTTTCTAAAAAACAATAAAACTTTCAGCTGGGACCTAAAATATTAAACTTTATAACGAATAATAGGAAATTACATTGTTTATAATAAACATAATAATAATATAATTTTTAGAGCTTATTCAGTAATGTCAGATTTCTTTTATATTAAGGCAGATTTTTCAAACAGGGGCAAAGACTGAATAATGTTATTAATAGTAATAATAGTAATTTCAAAATAACTGAGTAAAACAAAAAATATCAGTACTCATAAATCTAGTAACGCGATACGCTCCTAAATATCCGCACATAATTTTATGATCGGATAAACTCTTTAAAAAATGTAAATTCTCTTTAATTAGAATTATTTATCTTCACAAAATTGCGTGAGGACATTATATGAGTTTCGTCGATAGTATATATAAAGTTAATTTCCCGTAGTCCTCGAATCTATAATAGTGTATCTGACGTATATAGTGCAACATTTTATGTCCTTTATATGCACAATATAACCAAAAAAGTTATATTCTTAAGTGAATTATAATCGAAAATAATGGTATTCATTTAACATATAGGTCCCCAATCTTAATATATAAACCATCCTTACAAGTACAGACATACTTCGGGCATTTGTCCAATGTTATGAGAAGCATTTATTTGTTTGAGATTACGTTGAGAAACACGGCTAATAAATCAACAATGGTGCCCTTAAAACTTTTTTCAATGTCCTAGACATTGTCCTTTTCCTGACACCATGGACATCGCCAGTTAATTAGTTAAATCCGGTGTCCACAAGAAATTGAAGGCAAAGGATGATTTGCTGATGCAATGCCAATGATTTATCTATATAGTTCTGCTCAATTTATTTGTCAACTATTCTTCTAAAAACAGTACTAAAAACGGTTTGTTTGATAATCAAACTTTCTTCTAAAAATTGTTCTCATCCATTAAATGTATCTTTACTCTATATACACTCGCTGCTCATTATCGCTACTTCTTGAAGACATAATAATACGATAGACACGGATAAATTAATAATTATGAGAGATGCCAGTAATTTTACGAGCTAATATTTTCGTGTTACTGCATTTAAAAGCTTATATTTTTACATATTTAAAAGTAAATTTAAGTTGTTGACACAAAGAATTCACCAATCAATTCCAGTAGTGAATTTCAACGATTGATCGTAAGTTTTATTTGAAATATTTTAGAAGCTAATAAGTAATATTAATTCATTATTTTATTCCGTCGTACATATAAAATTGTGTGTATTTTGTGTTACTGTAATTTGTATGAGCGGATATATATCGTGAATAATTATTTCGTGTTACAAGCCCCAGATCATGTGACTTTCGTTTTTTGTCGTATATTATCTTAGGCCCATTTATAACATGTCATATTTTTAAAATTTCTTAAAATATAAAAAAATATATATACTAACGCATTTAAATATTCTGCATTAATTTGAGAAATATGATTTAAATACCTATGTCTAATGGATTCTTATTAATTTATTCCACCTTTCACAAAAATGGCAATCTATCTTCAAAGCCGATTTTTTAAGTACTTTTTACATAAAAAAAGTTACTTTTTTTTGCTGCTTTTGTCATCAAACTGAAAAATTAAGGGTTTGTAGAAATTGTCCGCTTAATGATGCTAGCGGATGATGTCAATCATCCCTTCCAGAGTCCCTGGAGACAAGACTGGTATCCGGCAAAATGTTGTTGGTCATCAAAAGGAGTGCGACTTTTGTGTGTAGATTCATATAGGCCTTAACGGAATTTACTCGTTAGACGCATGGAGGGAATTCATTTAACCGATAAAACGAAGGATTGAGCACTGTTGTTCCAATTATGTAAAATTTCTTTCAGTAGAAGTAATTGTCGGCGCACTATAATTCAGAAGAGGCCAGGTCATTCAGAAAATTCTCATTGCCGTTTGCCCTGCTGGATCCACAGGAGATTAATTAGTGGGAAATGTAGAAATTATACCTTTAATTGAGATTCCAATTAATAATAAATTATTTTTCAAAATATTTCAGATATATGCATCAAAATATTTTATTCGATTGAATAGAATTTATCAGATATAGATGTTTAGTTTAAAAAATAAATAAGAAAAAATTAAATAGAAACGTATGTATTTATTTGTAAAAATATATTATACATAGGATATTTTAAAAAATGACTTCGAGCAGATAAATATCATAATGATCATATTATTGTTATGATAACATATAATCGATAAGCTCGATAACTATTGATTATTAAAAACATATATAAATACTAATATGTCATTTTCAAAATGTGCGTAGGAAATTTTATGGTGTATATCTTTAAAGTTTTATGAAAATATAATATCTTCTGTAGTTACGTTGAGATATGAAATATACCTATTGAAAATCGGTATCAGATAATTTAGCGATAGTAATATATTATTGGTCACGTTAACTGATAGTAGTAACAAATAAAGTTTTAGTTAGTGTTTAACAGTTTATTTGAACTTTTAGAAATTACATTAGATTTATTGTAGGCTTAAGGATATAAGAGTTTATGGAATTTAATTATTTTATTTATTATTACCAGATTTATTATATTTTTATTTAGGATATAAGTAATAGTTTAGATAAATTTTTTTAAACTGTTGGCAAACTTTCAGCAATTATTTATGAGATAAGAAACAACTCTTATCAAACGTGTAGCTTATCTACTAAATTCCTAAACATGTCCGTGTATTAATGCATAATCTTCTGAAAATAATAACAATATTTATATGCATCAATTTTATTAAATAAGACGCTAATGGACGCGGAGTGCGGTATCAACTTATTTTTATATTCCGAAAGTTTGTAAAATATGGTACGATGAATATATCATTACAGCTTAGGACATTTCCTCTTACGAAAATTATAGATTGACGAAATATGTATTCTTTCATGATTTAAATGTTACATGTTATAATTCAACATTTTAGACTTGTAGGAATGCTTCATATAATATTTTTAATTGTCATCAAATTACTAAAATAAATTATATATAATCTCAAAAACTCAGTTTGAAGTAATATTACATTTTTTCTAGTTATTGTATTAATTATAAAATTACCCATGTATTCAAGAAATTGTATATAATGATATGATTTAATGTAATTTATTAGTGACATTAAATCATTTATATTTTATAATTTATTTTCAATAAAATTGTGATAAACTATAATTATTAATCAATAGTAAATTGACTGCCATATATTTTTTTTATTTTGGACATATATATGAGTACTATGTTATGTCTCTTTGTGGCTTGGATATAGTTCTACTAGTATTATGGAATCAGGACAAATATTGGGCAAGGACAAGTCAAAACATGCCATAGGCATTACACTATAGTTATACTTCTAGTGTGAGTGCCAAATTTTCCAAATATTAGTACTAGTACTATAACATTCTATCAAAGTGTTAAATGCTGAAGTTACATTCAGTGATTTAACAGGAAAATAGCAAGGAAAATCACTTGTCCAAAAAATATTGAACCAATGTAAAAATATATTAAATTATAAATATTGTTTCAATGCAAAAATATATAAATACAAAATTAAATGAAGAGGTTGGGTACATTTAGTACATGGTAACATATATAAAAACTGCTATTCATTAAATGACAAATGCACTTTACTCAGTCACCAAATGATAAAACAAACTATGGCCTATTAAAATCCCTCTCAACAAATGTACCAAACTTTCTAAAGACTAAGGCTAAGCCTGCTTTTGTGCTTTGTAAATGAGGTTCTGTATTTGTGACTGTAAAGAACAAGAATACAATTGAATCTGATCTGCATCATTGTTGACCTCATCTAATTCTTCAGTCTTCTAGCTGCAGAGAAGGATTTCTCTTCTGATACAGAGGTTGATGGATTTACAGCTATTAATTTTCAGATAATTACTACTTCAGAAGTAATGCTCCATCTTCAGCATCTAGCTCCTCACATATACCCTAACATCTTCAAATCAGTCAGCATTTAGCTTTTCTTTCACAACTATAACTCTGAATATATCCAATTAGGGCAGCAAAAAGTCAATGTCAAAATCTATGAAATAGTTTTGTTTGACAAATAACACTTCCTCATCAATATTCTTCTTGAGATCATTCAAAAGAATACTTTGCAGCTTTGCATAATTCTAAAAACTATCTTGACTAAATCTGACAGTTATAATCCTTTAGATCTTTAGGTTGTGCCTTTCCATGACCAATCTCCTATTTTTGTGAAGAATGCCGTTGCCTCAGTAATGCAGGTTTGCAATATGTGCACACTTTCTCATAAGCACAACACCATAAAATGATTCAAAGGAATCATCTGTTCTAAGAGTACAAAGGACATCTATGGTTCTTTAAGTGAGGCATTGACCAGCTACTGTTGAAATCTTCCTCTACACTGTAAAGCTTTTGCAACATTATCAGTATGGGAGAACAGAAGTATGCATAAGGCACGGCACAAATGATGTATTGTTTACCGGGATTATCATCTTGAAAAAGGCAAACCAGTACATGGGCATGAACACATGAACACATGATGATTTTCCAAAAAATTGAATAGGTTTTTTTATATTTGTAATTGTTGACTTCAGACTGAACCTATTTATGTACTATTTTTTTATATAAATAAAAGTGTATAAAATAAGAGTAGTTTTTTATATATAGTAAATACAAAAATGATGAATGTACTCGAAATTTAGAAGAATATAGCAATATAAAGCTTAATCTTACTTAGTCGAACTATTTTGAGTAATGTTTAAAATATGCATGCATTAGCAGATTTAGTAAAGTAAAACAAATCACCAAATAAATATTTACTTCAGTCAACGTTGAAACACATAGTAGACTGATTTGTTTCAAACAAATGTTATATTTATATTGCATATATTATAAATGTAGAAAACATGTTTTTAGCCTGTTTTTTGGCATCTGGAGCCACAATTGTAATATCCACTGAAGATATTTGTAAAATAATAAGCTTCCCACAGTTATACCGAATAGGGATCATCAGCAACGTACATTACATATTGTAATACCACAACACTTTTCTTTGCGTGAAACACTTATTTTATATTAGTTTTGTTTTAAACATATAAAATTATATTTCAAATCACTCATTCAAATGTTTGTAATCATCAACAATTTTTGTCAAAAAAGTTTTAGGTAACCGGTAAAAATCACTAAAAATCTAAATTTATGTGTTCAAACTGAGTAATTTGAGATATATACCTGCTACCCAGTAAACAAAACATCATTTGTGCCCTGCCTAATAATAAAGTTTACCCTTTAAATAATAAAAAAGCTTACTTTAACTAAGTAGATTTCATTATTTTCAGATTAATGTTTAAAATTTAACTGTAATTTAATAATCTTTAATTATTTTTCTTAGTCAAATTTAGAAATTGTTCATCATTTAACATTTATACAATACAATGTGATTTTTAAAAATTATCATCTCACTGTAAGCACTTTTCAAATTATGTAAATTAGTGGTTTACTAAGTTAAATTAAAGATCAAAACAATTATAATTTTTAAAACTTTTGGTTTGTCTGTGACACAATAAATAAAGGTATGTAGAATTTACAACAATAACTGCTCTGGTAAAGGGATGCCAATTTAGATTTTTGAATAAATGAATGTAGTATTTCTTAAAACCCATGAATCATACACATTACTTGGCCAAAGGGGTCTACAGAAATTGATTTTTTATCCAGTCCAACTATGAAATTGAAAGTAAACTTTTCAATGATTACTCAATTAGGTCACTTTACAATATAATCACAAATAAATAAGTTTATTAAGACAATATTTACAACCTTTATAACCATTGATATTCAAATTATAAAAATTGTATGAAAAAAACTGGAAAGAGTGTTAGCACAGAAAAAAGAAAGAAATTAGTATAGCTAGTTTATAGTCACTTATTATCAGATGTTGCCAGATTCTTCTGTCCACTGATTTCTTCTACATCCATTTTGGGTATAACTATATACAAATACAAAATTATACAAATATATATAAAATATATATATATAATAATAGTATAAACTATAAAAATATCATGAAGATATTTTTTAAATTGAAGGATATATATACAAATTTTAGGATATGTGGCCACCCTAAAATATTGTTTTAAGTTATAAATAAAATTAGTTGGCAGTTTAAAAAAAATAATTTGATTGTTAATTAAACATGTAAGCATTAATAAAAAAATTATATAAGTTAAAGTAATCTGCATTTTCTCCAGTGACATTTGTGAATGTACTGTAAGTTTAACTAATGGCTAATGTAATAAAAAAAGTACCAAAATTTGAAGTGTTTTCGGCTTATAAAACGTTTGTTTATTTGATTTAATTTTCGATATGTAAAACTTACAATAATAATAATAATTATATTATACATTTTATTAGTATTAGTAATATATTTTTGATAACTTCATATTATAAATTATTACAAAACATCCCTTTATAACACACTTAAGCATGTCTTAATATTAATAATAAATTTACCTGTAAATTATATATATATTCTAAGCAAATATAGAATTTAATGTTTTAAATAGGACAGCAGGAACAACCTCTTGTCAAAAAAGTGTATTTATAAAGCGCAAAGATATTATATATAAGTTATGATAAAACAAATAATCTTATTATTACTGTAATTTGCGTTAATATTTTTTATACGTTTATATTTTTTAGATTATAAAAGTATTATTTGTAGTACATTGTTATTTTGAGTAAATAATAATATGGTTCATTATGTATGAATAATAGACAGAATATATTATCTTTTAATCGTAATAATAAAGAAAGAAAAAATTATTTTGGAGGTAATAATAGTTCATTACAGTGACACATTTCGAAGATATAATTGTGTGTTAGAATTGCAAAAAACTGAAATTAAATAATAGATATTTAGATATACAGATATGATAGCCACAATAACATAATTAAATTTCATTCAACGACACTTGACCATAACAGTCAAAATGACATAGCTCTCAAGAGTTTATAATCACACAGTAGGTAATTAAGAATATATTACTTATTCTTATAATATATGGTTAATATAATAAACAATAACATTTAGTCAATTTTTAAACTGACTTCTAAAAGTCAAAGTGAAAGCCTAAATGAATAATATGATTAAAATTAAATGAAAATTATGTTTACTGACTCCGAAGACTTTAAAAATTGTATAGGTATATATTAATTTTGACAGATAACACCAAAAAACCTGCATGAAGAATAAATTTGATTTTTTGCATCTGCACATCCAAAGCAAATAAAATATAAATACAAATATCAATAGATCTGAAGAAATTTCAGAAAACCCTGTGCAAGAATTTATTCATTTGACATGGCTCATATGATATCCAAGTGTGGCCCACATGTGGAAATATATGAAATCCACGCACCTTAGACGCTGAACATCATTATCTAGGCACATGAGCCGCATATCTTTGCCACGTCGCTTAAGCATATAGCCACATCTACTGGTTTTTGTAATACGTTTCTACGACATAGGGGGAATAAAAGTATACAAGTTATTATAGTCATTATAATAGACATAGACACATATTCATAAATTCCTACGACATAGAAAAATCAATTGCGATATATAGAGATATGCATTGAATATTTATTAAAAATTAAAAATGTGAATCAATTGCGATCCAATTGAATATTTATTAAAAATTTGAATGTTGCATGCTTTCGCTGTACTTCATTTTAAATATGCAAGAAAACAGCGAGTATAAGATAGAATACCGGATATTAGCAGCCGCTTGGTATCATGAGTGTGATAAAGGTATTGCTGCAGTGAAGGATTTGAAGGCCAAATTAAGAAAAAGATTTGACACAGAGCCTCCTGATACAAGGATTATCAAAATTTGGTAGGAAAAACTGTTTCAGTTTGGAACTATTCATGATTTATCACGATCAGAACAAACCAAATGCACGGGGAGATGAACACGAGAATGTCATAAGATCAATTCAAGATAATGCTATGCAGTCAATAACGAATAGATCATCCGTTTTGGAGATACCACCAAAGACCTTGCACCGAATAATTAAGAAAGACCTTATGGGTATTTCACCTGGAAGCCAACCAAAGTTCAATTCCTTAGTGAACAAGATCGTGTTGAGTTTTGTCAACAGATATTGGTAAAATACGATAACAGTACAAGAAAAAACAAATTATTCTTTTCCCATTGATGAGTGTGCGTCTATGCCGATGCTCATAACCTTAAACTGTCATTTTGGTCGAAGAAAAATCCCCATTTTTGGGAAGAAGTACGCCAAAACATACCGCAGATTGTGATTTGGGCAGCAATGTCTGGCAGATATCTTATTGGCCCCTTTTTTATAACTGGAGGGGTTACCGCTGAAAAGTAC
>JAYRBW010065809.1:0-28681 GCA_036023295.1 Invenusta paracnida | reverse complement strand
TGTATCTAAAACTGTTTTACTGCACAAACGATTTAATTGTTGTGAATTTTAGAAAAAATATTTTGCAAAAACTTTTGAGTAGACGAGAAGTAGTATAAAACTGCATACAGAATTAATAAGAGTCGTTTCTCTATGTGTACTCTATGATTTACCCTACAAGTAGGTACTGTTTTCCCATTGAACGATTGATCTTATTCTGTCAGCGAAAATAATACTATTTATGATTGCGGTTTCGTCTATATTTTCACTCTAAATTTATTGACTGACATATAAAATAATTTTAAATTTATGATTATGACAAACTCGCTAGACTTAATTCTTAAATAGTTTTGTATGTATATTTAGTTTATGTAAGTATTAATTTTGAATAATTAATCATATTTCTTTAATTGTCAGTATTATCAAATGGAAATTAAAGCACATATTAAAACATGTCTAACTTTCAGTCTGAGTTCGAAATACTGAAAGTGGCAGCGATGGAGGATGTGAGACTCGCATGTGAACATGATGCTGCAATTCTATTGGCTGAGGAACAGGCCAAGCATAAATCGATAGTCACTCGTCTAATAGAAAAGTACTAATGCATGAACATTGTTATCTATGTATGTCAGTAATTATTTCAGTATTTACTTATCTTGAAAAGAGATTATCAATATCTACTTTACTTTACAATTACTTACATACTTATTTACTTAATTAATTATTATTATATAATACTTCGAAAACTTCAATTATTCCGATTGAGCGTATCACATAAATTTATTGCTACAGATTGCTATACAATTTCTTTGTATTTGTAAGTTATCTATAAAACATTTTATTTGACGAAATTCCAGACGAAGTGAAATAGATAATATCCTTTTTTTCACGCTTCAATTTTAGAATTTTTCAAATTTGGATTTGACACTCGTCGCTGTTTTTGATATGAATTGCTCCATAAAGCTTTAAGACTATTTAATTTACTATTTGGATACAACGCTTTCGATTTGTATACACTTTTATTCGGAGATCACAATAATCACTCTAATTAATTAATTAATTGATTTGAGAGTATTAAACTTTAGATTAATATATCTATAGATTACTACTAATCTATTTATCTATCTTTATTTATAATAACATGCGTGCTTGTTATAACACAGTAGGATATCTCACTAGTTCAGATGATTGTATAAATCAAGTGGATTTGAATCTTCCTGTCCAATTTTTACCAGTCTCATATGAGCATAATTATAGGCAGTCATATAAAAAAACAGGCAACTCCGATAAAAGCGTATTATCCAACTTTTGCTGTGTACACATTGTTAAAGTGGATATAAAAAGTATCTGCATCCTTATAGCCCACAGATGTAATCATAATAGGAATTATGACCAGGCTTTTGTAAGAAACCGGGTATCCTTTGGCTTCTATTACAGTCTGAATGTTCCTTATTCTTCGTAAGTTGTATAGTACCTCACTTCCTCCCCATTCTCTTCGTCATCGCCTTGTTTCTTTCTAGTTATCTTGCCCATCGCATCGTGCATTTGTTTTCTCCAGATCCACCAGGTTCGTTTGATTGCCTCATCGAAAGTAGAACTCATAGTAGCGCATTTACTGCTTATCCTTTTCAATTCAACTAAGCGAGTATAAAGAAGCTGTAAGGCATCGTTTCAGTTGCATTTATCGATAAAAATATGAATATCTCCAACATACTACGCTTGACATCAATTTCAATATCAATTAAAGAAGTCTGGTTTATTTCGTCTTTTGTTATATTCTTAAGAACATATTTAATTAAATATGAATGTTCAATATCAAACTTTGCAACATCTTTATAGTATCGTAATTTATTATCCATATCTTTGATATTTTCATGTCATGACTCAAGATCATTATTCTTCTCATCAGCACGTTCCAGTTTATATATATATAAACCATGCAATCCTGTGATTATTAGTGACAATTAATATGCTCAAGTTTAATTCCCTAATCGATTTATTACACGGGGAGAACACGTACATCTGTGTATATTAAGTAAAACAAGTATCTGTGGCACTATGCATGGATTACATTTTTAATAATCAATGGCATTTGAATAATAACTACTGGATTCACTTGTCTTATACTTGAACTTCGCCGTCGTGATTTAAATAACGACGCGTGAATTCTCACTGGTTATTATTCAAATTCGATTGATTATCATATACTTACCTATCAACCTACTCACTAGGTTTAGATAGTCTAACCCATATTTTTCATGTTTAAGCTACAAAAAAACATTTACAAGTAAGATCGATTACAGATATGTTAATTTTCTTATTTTCGTAAAACGAGCGAAATATATTCGTTTGTATTAATTGTATTAATTATTTTCATACTATAGAGTAAAAATAGCAAGTGTTATCACATCGTTTTCTGTTAAAAATGGCGTGTTTTAGTCATTCACCTTTAAAGAATTTACTAAATTCGTAAATGTTATTAAAAACGTTTTTTTTCAGTCATATTAAAAAATAGGTTTCATACTACTTTTGCCTGACATCTTATTATCAGTAGTATAACATTTCATTATTTTTTGTTTAGTTTATCTATTTTAAGAGTCATCACAAGTTACCCGACTTAGCTAGGCATTTTACTTTATGTAATCAAGTCAAAATGTCGTGCAAAAATTTGGTTGTCACCGTTAAAATTAGTGCAATATAACAAAATAATTACTTATATTAATGTATACTATGTGTACCTATTACTTTATGTTGAATAAATACTAATTGAATTCAGATATAGACTACATATTGTGACTTATATTAATTCATCTATATATTTTTTTCAGATATCGACATCTCCATACACAATTTCGGAAATCAATTCAGCACTGTAAAGTTGTCGAGTCTGATTTTTTGGTTAGTATTATGATTTTCGCCTAATATTTATATTATATAATGTTATATTTTAAATTAACAAATAATCTGATAAATGCAGATGGCATTTTCTATTTAGTTTCCATTTATTTGATACTAAGTTGATAATATTGACTTTTTGTATTTATATTCACAATCAGTCGTACTTCTATTTGAATATTTGTACACAAATTTAGATAGTATTTTATTGGTTAATGATCGAATGATCAATTTCATTAATAGCTTTATTAAATCACTAATATATATATACATATATTGGATCATTATAACCAAAGAGTAATAGTAGTCAATTACTATTATTAGTTGATTATAATCACAAAGTACTAATAATTAAAAACACCTGTCACTAAATATTACATTTATACATAAGTGACATTTTTTGGTATAAGGCATTATTTTTTACGGAGATAGCCAATTTGTTGCCCGAAACTTTGACTTGATTAAATTAAGTGAAATGTCCACGTTAAGTAAATTGTGTACTGTTCAAATAGACAAAATGCACTAACAAATGTACTACTGATAATAAAGTTTCAGACAAAAGTAGATAAATATGACTTTCTAATATGAAATATACAAGTTTGTTTAATAACATTTATGAATTTTGTGAATTATTAAGGTTGGAATAATGAATAAAACATCTCACTTTTAACGGAATAATCTAATTGACAATTCTTGTAATTCTTAATCTATGCCATAGAATAAGGATAATATGCGTCATCTCAAATAAATAAAGAGTTACACTCGATTTCGATTTACTTACAATAGCTTTATTGTAAGGCTTTGTAAAATAGCATTTGGAAAAAAATCTCTAAATTAGTAAGTGATGCATAAAAGTTTAATGTTTGACAGATACTTGAGATACAGTAAAATTGTTAAAATTTCTACATTTAAACATACTAGAAAAATACAAAAATTACAATAATTATTATTACTACTTATTTCTTACCCATTTACTATGCAAATTTCATTAAAATACAGGGATTTTCTATCAAAAGAAATATTAAAGTATTTGAAAATAATAAGATTTGAAACTCTTTATATGAATACTCAATAAATCATAGATTTTAAGTATCTTTAAACTAAAATAAAATATCTATTAGTCATTGCTATAAGTAATAATTCATACTTTTACAACTGTATCAATGAAATAATTAGAATAACAGTTCGTAAACATTCATTTTCTAATATATTTTTGGGGAATTTAATTGTAAATATGCAATAGCAAATATACTTTTTTATATCGAACGATCTGTCTAATATTTCATCTTCTTCAGGAACTGCAAGATGACTACCGGCGTTTCCTTGACTACACAAATGGTCACTTCCATTCGGACTATCTGATGCAACTTCGGTCACACGGGTTCCGAAGGATAGAACACATTATCGAGCCAGCCCAATTTGATTTCATCGAGCATCCTGACAGCTTCGGACAGGATTTATAACTCCCATTGTCCTGTCCAAATGCATCGTTAAAATATAATTGGCCCCATTTTTATACTTACGATTTGATATGTGTATATTCGTGGTAATAATTATGAAACTAAGTGAATCTAATGAATTTAATATTGTGCCATCTTTTAAAGAAAACTATTGACAATAAATTTTGACAGCGAATGTAGAAAAAGAAATTTTTAAACTGACATTAAACATGACACATTTTAGGTTTTTAATTTTAATAAAGAGAAAAGGGTCCATTTCCAACTTGATTTAAGGATATCAGTTAAATATATTTCAAAGTTTAAATTATATATATTTATTAATTTATTAATCAATCTAAATAGAAATGTACTGAATATTAAATTAGGTATATAATTAATTATAAAGTTGAGTTTATAAAATTTTCTAATGGCGATACTAAAAGAAAATGTTAAATATAGGATATTGCTACATTTTTATATCACTGAAAGACGCAACAAAGTCATGAATAATAAATTTTAAAGCAATTTTTATTATTTTAAATAGCTTTACTTGTTCTCAATTTTCTGTTGAAGATATTTATATATGAAATTAATTGATTGATAACGTAGACGATCTACTTTTTATATATTTACATATTATTGACACTTTTATAGTGCACCATACAGAGCTTATTACTGAAAATGTGATACGTATGTACATACACAAAATAATGATAACCTTTATAGATATGCCTGTATTCTATTACAAACTACAAATCTTACAGGTATGCAAGTTGCAGGAGATATAATATTATATATATGACTACATATTACTTATATTATTCTAATGAAATATATATTTTTTAAAGATTTTTAAGAACATTGTTGACATTAAACTTTCGTAGGGAATATTTAATAGATGATTTTAAACTAACATTAAACATGACACATTTAAATATCAATAACAAAAACAACGATAACACTTTTCAAAGTTTGAAACATATCTTATCGTTAAAATATCTTATTAAATTCTTTGACAATTTATGCATGTATTGATGTTCCCGGTCTGAGTAAATCCAAAATGTATATCCAGACAGTAGACTTCCTATAATGATAAGAAAAGTTCAAACTTGCGTCAGTCTAAACTAAGAGAATATTTTAAATTCATTTTGTTTGCACTACACGTCAGATTGTTCTATATCTATCCATATTAAAATTAAAAACTGCCCACAAGAAAAAGCCTATAATTTATTTCAAAAATTTTTTCCCAAAATTTAAAAACATAAAGCAAAAATTAAAATAAGATCTTTCAAAAGATAACTAACAGATTAATAATTACCCAAAAATCCACTTGTTAGAGTAAACATAGTATCGAAGTGTAAAGATGACAATTTTTGTTGGCCTTACATTATTATTAGTGAAAATATTATGTCGATAATCCTATTTAATTATTTAAATGATTTAAACAAATCCCTTTATCTTTGATATTTAAAATAAATCGAGATAGATGAAAACTATTAATCAAAAATGTAATTTTTTGTTGTCTACAGAGAGTGTAATGGTTTATTACTTTTCAGAAAACCTAATACATTTTATAGTCCAGTAAACGAATTAAAGGGTTTTACATAATCAATTATGTTTGCAATTCGAGTTGATATACATTTAAATTAAATAATTCATATTCCTTGTAGAAATTGTAATATATTAATAGATTTTTTATATGTTATTTCTTACTTCGGAAAGCGTATATAATCTATACTAGTTATGAATTAAAATGTCACAATTTCACGTATACGTGTAGAAACAAAACGTATGCAATAATAATGTATACTATAAAATCTCTGTATATATAATACAATATGGTTTAAAATCTCCGACATATTTATTTATGAGCAACAATTTCGTAGCATAAAAAGTAATATGTAATAATGCACATATCAATAGCAATTGATATTTTGTGTTCATCACGTAATTCATCTAGAATATAAAATCATTGTACTTCCATAAATTGTACATAAATAGGTAGCAAATACGTAGTGTTAAATTTTTTAATATTTTAAGATCAAATATCGAGATTTAAATATTATGAACGTATCACAAGTTACTACAAAATACATTTGGTTACATTCATACCTCAAAATGTTGCAAGTCATTTGCTCTTTCAGAGATATTTTTAAGGGATTATTTTACAAAAGCTTTAGGGTAGCAAAATAGTAGCATTCTACTGCATACATTAATAAAATAGATGAATAGGTGTAGAGCATATCTACTTGTATTGATAATCTAGACTTGCTACGAAGCGTTAACATTGTAATCGAAGTTTCGGTTTCGTTTTTAGTTAGTTGGCAAAAGAATAGGAATAATAAGTTATAATTTTACTTCAATTTAATACGTATACGGAAGATAGAATATGAATGAATAATATATGTATGTGCTTTATAGAACCTTCTATATAATTATATATAGTTGCGTTTTTACTAGTCATCCAAAAACATACAATGTATAGTAACAAAAACCGCATAGTTTGAGAAACATACGAAATTTACATGTTGATTTGTTTTGCCAACTAAGTCTGATTGATTTAAATACTTTTAGCGCGATTGTACATATATGGGAATATTGATTTGCTATGTAGACTTCACAAATTTATACTTGCTGAATACAGCCGTAGCATATTTAGTATATTGATTAAAATCTGTGGTGTACGAGATATAAGCATAGATATAAAATTTACTTTAAATTAAATAAATAACGAAATAAATCAATTTTTATAGTTAATCTATATTTATGGATATTATTCAACAATAAATCAATATTATTTTTCTTGGCTAGTTAACCCCCTGATTGAATATTTAACCTACATACGAAAATTTAGGTATTTGTCCAGTCTTTTCCTTTAACCAGTGTGAAATATATATAAATATTTCCACATAAATGATCAGAAATATATTATATCGTAAAATATGCTTATTTCATTGATATTACTTTGTTGAAGCCCTTTGCTCAAAAGAGGTTATCAAATTAGTGGATTATAAAGTCAAAATATTAAATCATATTAAAATTTATATTTGTATAAGACTATAAAAGAATATTCAATTAATACACAATTTTGCAAAATAGATACACAAATAAATTTTAAAGGTTTCAAAATATACTACCTTTAATCACAGGAAAATGTAATAATAAAATGTTATTCATAAAATAATCTAAAGATAATAAGATATCTAAAACTGTCGAATATTTTTGATTAAAAAAGTGCAAGTATCAGAAATGTGCGTCAATTATAACATTTTGCAAGAAATATAATAAAAAGTATATAAAAATCAGCAAACAATTTTTTTTTAATTAATAGAAGTGTCTATATCTAAAACTGTCGAGGATTTTTGATTGAAAAGTGCAAGTATCAGAAATGTGCGTCAATTATAACATTTTGCAAGAAATATAATAAAAAGTATATAAAAAAATTAATAGTGTTAAAAATCGAAATGTATTTATCTGATTTGATAAAGAATTAGAAGATAATCATCGAAAGTTTATTTGGACCACTGAAGGAATTATAACAGCCACTGAAGAATTAGACGCATTGTTGAATGTCCTGCAAAATGTCGGTGAGAAACAGTAGAAAATATACAATTATATGAATTTTACATAAAATGTGCTTAGATCTTAACATACACATATGTACAGAATTATATATTATTGTGATTTGACTGAGAACTGGCATTTGAATAAATAAAAAAATATATATATAACACATATTACTATAATATTTTATTATTAAAATACAATAAATTCTTTATCCTATTCGTACGGGTTTATTTCATGTCGAAATACTTAATTGCAAAAATAAATATAAAACAAAAAATAATAATTTACGGTTAAATAAATAACATCAAATAGATAATATGTACACATTGAAATTTTGTCAAATATCTCCAATTTTCTTTTTCAAATAGAAATATATATGTATTGATTTGATTTGATAGCACTAGAAGTCATTAGAATAGTTTGTAATATTGAAATATAACTATTACAACTGATTAATAAATAGGAATTCGGCTAAGAATATCTATGCAAATATTCGAAAATGATATCAATTAAATTATTAATAGATGCAGCAATCAATTTAATAGATTATTACCTTGCAAACTGTTTTAGCTTTTTCTCTAGCTACAAGTTTCAGAATTAGCTGTTTCCAATATTTCTGCACGAACGTAATACACTGAAATATAATCAAGCAATGGAACACAAATAGTTAGAAACTAAAATTAGTTGTAATCTGCGGTTATAAACAGTTCATATTTTTGGTAGATAGAAACCTGTTAAACATATTAGTTATATATTAACACCTGGTTTATTAAAACATTGAAAAGAATGCTTGAATTGTATACAAATTAAATTAAATGTTAACATACTTAACATATTAAACGATGAAATTAAATATTTAGATGGTTATTACAAAACAATAGATCACAAGTTAATAAAAAGTGATTCAAATATTTCAATAAACTAGAATATTTTTGAATTAAAAATTTAATTTTCTTTAAAACATGTTGTACCTATACATAGTATTTGTTATATTTGATATAAACTGTAATTAAATTATAGGTATAACGAAACCACATTTAAGAAAATTGTGGGTTAATATATTTCAGAATAGTGGCTTATTTTAACAGAGCAAATTTCACGTTAGGAGATAGAGATAACATGCAGTTATCATGCAGTTCCTGGTAATTTCAACTGAAAAATGGGAAAACTGCTATTCAAGTGAAGCTCAAGTGTTTAGCTTGAGAAATATGTCGATTAGGATAAACATACAATTGCTGATTACGATGTTGAAAATATCTAAAACGATTACACTTTCCAGTTAATTATAACTGGCATACTTTTTTTTGTAATATTTCTGGATAATAACTATATATAATTTATATAATAAGTTAATATATTTCTTGATATGTAATTTGGATCGAAAAAAATTCTAATTTTGGAGCCGTCTAATGAAAACTACCGATAAAGATAATTTGACCAATTTTCCACAATTTTATTGGAAACTGTTATACATGGCAATTAACTCATCGTTAAAGATTGCAATTATTCAATTACAAGTTTGTATATATTTAGTATCTATCCTTTTTGACCAATCATAAAGGGAAAAATCAAGAAGTTATCGACGAATATTAATTTAATTTTAAACAAAATTGTTTAATGATGGCTACTTAGAATTTACTGAAGTGCTGCAAAATAGCATTTAGAAGAGGAAGGTAGTCATGGTTACGATGATATGAAAATATATGACGTATGGCCTCAACTGAAATTTGAAAAGCAATTTTTCTGTTGCGTATAAACAAAAAAATATTAAGAATTTGGCACACACAAGTTTGGTTAGCTTAATTTGATGTAACTATGTATTGTAAAAAAAAAAATAGTTACCAAAACGCATGCTTCTATTTAATAGTATTTTTTCAGTGAGTTGAAATTATTATGATATAACAGTAAAATTACCCGATAAAACTCTTCAAACAGTACCAAAGTTAGTATAACTCAATACCACAACGAGGATCTATCTATTACGTAATATGTCTCACCTCCTTCATGAAGTCGACTGGAATCTGAAAACACACACCTTTGAGCACATTCTCAACTTGGACCTGTTTGGGTTTGCGATCCAGTTGACTGGAAGTGGAGACTATCACCAAACTGCACAGTTCACACTTGGACAATGTCTAGAGAGGAAAGAGAATAGGTTAGAAAATATAACAGAAAACACGGAAATGAGTGAACAAGAAAACAGAGAAAAGTGAATTCACAAAATGATAGGGAATATGCAATATACTACCTTAGTTTAGTAAGAATTAAAAACCGAACTCCCAACATAATCAGTTAGATAAGGCAATCACCTATACGATTCTAAGCTTTGCCAGATAACACGAATTACTTTAACGAATGACAGAAAAGAATCCAAAAATTTAATAAAAAGCCTTATTCTAATAACAATATCACTAAACTGTAATGCACAGATTATCTGCGAAAAAACCAAAACAGAATGAAATATCGAAAATACTTAGAAATACACTCACTTATAAATGCTTAATCAGTTAGTTAAAAATTTTTTCTGGTAGGTATAAATCATAGATATTTATCAGATTAGTATCTTTATTACATATACGACATATATATGACAGATAGAGCTTGACAAAAATTCTAACGGATCAAATATTTGAAAATTACAAATAAATTATACCGGCCAGACGTTTATTCTTGGTCTTGTCTCTAGGGTAACGACCTGTTTCCTTGGTGACACCCTGAAAATAAAAAAAAAATCGGAATACAATGCAATATATCAATATATACAAATGTGATCATTAATATACAATTATATATTACAATGTTTTCTATTTTACACACAAATGTGGTAGATAAGATATTGGATAGGTATGATTAAAAGCTAGAATCTCTAATTTGGAATATAAGATAAATAATTAATACATATATAACTAAAATATTCGATAAAAAAACAGACTAGAATAAATGACAGGAATCTATTGCAAAAGATTACTGAAAGATAAGAATGCCAATATACACACCCAGCATTGTTTTCAAAAAAGAGAAAGGTTTCATCGGCAACACATAGTCCGATCTTGGAGCAGATCTCGTCTAGTTTCACCTTTTTCTGCAACATTTCGATAATTTTGTCAAGAAATTTGTCAACAATTTTTTCGCACTGAAAGAAAGACATTTTGAAAGCAAAATAAATTGTCGGCTTCATTTTAGAAGCACGTTCCGTTTTTCGATTTGTTGAATTAATAACATTTTTAATAATTTAACAAATCGAATTTTTTTTAATAATTAACTTAAATAGTTAGCTTAATAATAGTTTAGCTAGAAAATAAACAGAGTTCTTTTATAATTTACTTTCAATTTGGTTATTATTTTACTATATTAATACCTGCATTATTTAAACTAGTAATTTTAGCCCCCAACCGTAACATCCTTGCTTCATTTTTATACCATTCAAAAATTACGTAACTCACATTTAAAAAAATAATCAAGACTTTTGAATAAGGACTAGACAAAATATAATTTTTCATTTTTGCAGTAATCTAAGTTCACAATATTATATATAATTGAAATAATCCCTACTTGTACGCGTTTGATGTCAAGTAAAACCCAACACGATTAATAGTCACTTAATAATAAAACTAACATTTTAAAAATTAAATATACTAGAAAGTAGCCATATTTGGGATTTAAGAAAAATATATAGAAAGAAACACATCCACAATATAGTAGATATGTTATAAAAAAGATAAATAGGTATAGACAAATGTTTCGATCAAAACAAAAGCATCACATTTTTGGCTATAAAAGCGAAGTACCATATACTCTTCCATATATGTACTGTCATGGATAACAATACTTAAGTATTGAAGATTATTTTAACTAAAATCAGATTATCTAATTACCCAACAAAATTATTAATTCGAGAAACATATCATGATCGTCCACTTCTATAAATTATAATTAAAGGCAGAAAATATGTAATTATTTCTGCACATTCAAATTGATGTCTCGCTTACCGCTTTCTTGAGAATGAGAGTTGACCGGCAGAATGTGTGCAGATAGATCTTAATGACCTTTTTTGCTGTCTTATTTACAAGCATTTTGGCAACAATTTTCACTATTTTCTTACAAAGTGAACATGCTGGCTTCTTGTCAATGCTACAAGAAAAAGAAAAGTTATTGTATGTTATTAATTATACAAAATAAATTGTTATCTACGTTAAAAGTATAAAGTTATTAATTATACAAAATAATATCATGACGTAATCCACTATTTAATTTTATCATATTTCGAGGAATGTAAGTAGTACAAACAATATTAATAATACAATTTCAAAGAAACTAGTACCAATATATTAATTGTGCGCCTAGTGGCTTTAGATAAGTAGAAGTATGTATGCATAGAACATGTTTTTATTGAAAAATGTAATTCAACGATATATATAATATAAAATTGTTATGCAACTTTACAACATTTATCTATCGAAAGCTAATAAATAAAGTTTACAGTCGTTTATTATATTCAAATTTACAGAATGCACAATTTATCAGACAATTTCAAAGTTACAATATTTAAATTAAGAACAAATATTATTAATATAATTTGCATCGTATAAACAAAACATTAAACTAAAAAAATGTATCGCATAATATTCTAATCCAGAAAATGTTACAATTAATAATAACAATTTAGATTTTTCAAATTAAAAAGAATTATTTTCCATATAAAATGAAACAACGAGCTTACTCAGTGACAACATCATCCATTTCCAGACGAGACGAGCAAAGCTTGAAGGAAGAGCAAATCTTATCGGGTTGAATCTGTTTCTGAAGCATTTCGATTATTTGATCCAAAAACTTATCGACAACCATTTCGCACTGAAGTGATAACAGAAAAACAAGACTCAAAATTTACATTTCCTTTTTCTTAATAAAGTTGAGCAAGACAATAATCACATACCACATGTTTAGTAAGAGGTGATTTCTTGCAATAGCCATCCAAAAAATCTTTAATTTCCTTCTTGGTTTTCTTGTCAGCAAGCATTTTCTTCACTATATTAACGATGCTTTTGCATATCGAGCAGCCAGGGTTTGCGCTTCTGATGAATAATAAAAACAAAATTATTGCTAAGTCTTATTAAACCAAAAAAATATACTTAAATTATAAAACTTAAGAGAAATTCTTCAGAAAATAAAATTGGTTTAAAATCTGGATTTTATAGCGTTATTTCGATTGATTATTGGAAAAAGACAGTAAATATTTAACCCAATAATATTATATATTCATATAATCTTTAAAATAATCACTATACTACTTCAGCTAGAATACAATTCAAAGAAAAATAAATGGGCATTATATTCGAAAATACATACTTTCGTTACTGTAGAAAAATCGTTTGTTGTGTTAAAACACTTTACTTGGTTATAATAGCATTAAAAACTATACAAACGCAGCTTAACTCGAAGTGTATTTCATATGCTTAAAAATAATAACATTATTTGGATAAAATAAATCGATTACGTGATATATATAGTTAATATATTTGTCAATATACGAAATCAATTTTTACAATATGTATGTGTTAATAATTATTCTCAACTTATTCATCAATTTCCTTCAAACAACCAACATACATCCCAAAATTATGTAAATATATTTTAACTACATAAAAAAGGTCTTTGGCCGATATACAGCCGTCAAATTGTCTTGTCATGACATTTGTAAAAACTAGTGTTTTAAAATAACAACCGTTTAAATTTGTCAAAAATCGATCATTAATAAATATTTTAAAAAGTTAAAAGAATAAAATAGACAACTGATTCATCATAAAAACTTTAATTTCTTGAAATGTTTCAATGTATAAGTTTTCAAAACGAGCAATAAGACTAATTAAAACGTATGTCTATAAATTGGAGTACATAAAAATACAATATTAACAAAAAATACAGAAAGAGCGAAAACAGAAGGGATAATGTTAAAACACTTTAATGAAGAATTAGGATTTAATCGATGAGCGAGAAAGAATTTAATGATAATTTTTTTTATAAGTTTAATATCAAAATCATTTTTATTACAAGAAATAACTTTGAAAGAATCTGTATTAAAATTGCACAAGCAAGCATAACAAGCAAGAAGATGAAATTCTATTTGAAATGTGTGTTCCTTTAATCCCGTTCTTAAGTGTCACTTATCAAGTTTGAATCTCAAAAAACAATTGTAATGGTAGACAACTTAAAAAGCAAAAGCATTCGGAATTTTACAATTTTTTTTTTAAATTCTTAGTTTTTAAATCTGAATATAACATTTTTGGTTTTAAAAATTGAATACGTTTTGTGCAGAAATTTGACGATGATTTACCTCTGAATGGGATACACAAGCACGTAGATGTGTCATCTGTTTTAGATATAGTAGAACAATTGTATATTGTGAACAAAATTAATTTAACACAGTTATTAAAAAGGAAATTGAGGCAACCGTATTTTACTGAATAAATTATGTATTAATACAATTAATAATTTAGTATATTATATTAAAAACAGTTTCCCAAATTTCCATTTTAATTACTGTGTTAATCTTTTTTATCGAAATGTAGAATCGTTCTACTAAATCCAAAACTGATGACACCTCCAAGTGCTTTTGTATCTCTTCATAAGTAAACCGTCGTCAAGGTTCTGTACAAAACTCATTCATCTTTTTAAAACCAAGCATAACATTAGAATTACTGTTGTCTTCTTATTAAAAACTAAGACGTATTATTATTCGTTTAAGTGTAAATTTTGAATAGTTGTGCTTCAAAAGTCGTCTAACAATACACATGTTTGTGCGATACAAACTTGTTTTAACGTCGGATAATTAAAGTTATAACTTGAGTAAGGTAGCACACATCTAAAAAATATGTCATCTTCTGGCTTGTAATTCTGCTCATTCAATTTCAATACAGATTCTTAAGTTTCCTATATTTTAACATTTAAAAACATCGGTTATATATGGGTGAATATTTTATGTATAATTTTAGAAGAGAATATTTAACAAGTTTGCAGAAATCGCTTTCCTCTTAAGTTGAAAAGTCTATCAATTATTTAATTATATATTAATAAAACGCAAACTCAAATTTAAAACAAACAAAAAAACAATTCCTGGAATAATTTACATTTTAACTATAGAATTATAAACAAGAAAAAAATCTCAAATTACAAAATATTAATCAGTTATTACAACACTGACTAAAATTATAGCAATGGAATATTTCCAGAAATTCATAATCTAAAGATTTAAAATGTACCCATACAAAAATAAGTGTTTAAAAATAAGATATCAAAAATTTGATTTTAAATTCATTGATTTTATTCATATTCAATGAAATGTTATTTCATAATAAAAATTTAAAAATATGAAAATAAATAGTAGATTGATCTTTGAAATTAAAAAGAATTATTTTCCATATAAAATGAAACAACGAGCTTACTCAGTGACAACATCATCCATTTCCAGACGAGACGAGCAAAGCTTGAAGGAAGAGCAAATCTTATCGGGTTGAATCTGTTTCTGAAGCATTTCGATTATTTGATCCAAAAACTTATCGACAACCATTTCGCACTGAAGTGATAACAGAAAAACAAGACTCAAAATTTACATTTCCTTTTTCTTAATAAAGTTGAGCAAGACAATAATCACATACCACATGTTTAGTAAGAGGTGATTTCTTGCAATAGCCATCCAAAAAATCTTTAATTTCCTTCTTGGTTTTCTTGTCAGCAAGCATTTTCTTCACTATATTAACGATGCTTTTGCATATCGAGCAGCCAGGGTTTGCGCTTCTGATGAATAATAAAAACAAAATTATTGCTAAGTCTTATTAAACCAAAAAAATATACTTAAATTATAAAACTTAAGAGAAATTCTTCAGAAAATAAAATTGGTTTAAAATCTGGATTTTATAGCGTTATTTCGATTGATTATTGGAAAAAGACAGTAAATATTTAACCCAATAATATTATATATTCATATAATCTTTAAAATAATCACTATACTACTTCAGCTAGAATACAATTCAAAGAAAAATAAATAGGCATTATATTCGGAAATGCATACTTTCGTTACTGTAGAAAAATCGTTTGTTGTGTTAAAACACTTTACTTGGTTAAAATGGCATTAAAAACTATACAAACGCAGCTTAACTCGAAGTTTGTTTCATAAATCATTAAAAATGATAACAATCCTATAAATAACTTAAACATTTTTCAAACAACCAACATACATCATAAAATTATGTAAATATATTTTAACTATATAAAAAAGATTTTGGCCGATATACAGCAGGATTAATAATAATTTGCCCTTAATCCGACTCGATATACTTTCAATGATCACTAGGTCATCAATATTTTTGATATCAATAGAAATTATCACTAATATAAAAGAAAAAATATATAAACTACCGCAACTGTTTTATCGTCGAAGATTTCTCATTTCTCAATTCCACGAGAGCTCTCTTATTTTTGAGAAGCATTGTTTTGCAGAGCATGAGTGATGCACAGATCTGTTGTGGTGACCCGCCTTTTGCTATGGCATCAAAAATCTTGTCGATGTATTTGTTTACAATCATTTTGCACTGAAAACATGTTAAGCAATAAAAAATGAGTATGCATTAAGACGTGTCCTAATGGTCAAACAAATTTTACTTGCCAGATTGAAACATTATAAATTAATAAAAAACATTTAAAGTAATATATTTTTTCGACATTTTATGAATGAATCTGTATAAGATTTCTTGCCTTTTGTAGTATATAGCAAATGAATATAAATACATTTAAGTTTACCAAAAAACAATTTAATGAAAGTGTGCAGTATCGACTTTTTAAATAGTCCTTTTTTATAAGTTTAAAATTACGTATTTCTTATATAGACAATAAATTGTACAATCTATTTTGTATTTAAATTTAGATATATTTATCAATACTATTGCATAAAAATATGAAATTTTATTCAATACTTACTAAGTAAAAGTAATCTGTTCAGCGGTTACAAAAGATGTGTACTAAATCTAATACTTAACAAAGTAAGGATATTGCACTAAATATTGCTTCAAGTAAAAACATCTTTTTATTAAAATGTAAGGAATCACAACTTAAATTAAAACGTGAAATAAATTCCAATTTAACAGTACAGAACATACCGGAATTACCAAAATCGGAACGCTAAGACAAAGTGTGTCGACTGCGGCTTTGATTGCTTCTCTGGAGAAATTGGATTTCGTCATGTTCTTCACCAAGATGACGACTTTGATACAAACCTGACAAACTTCCGAAGACTTCTTCACAGTCAAGATCTGAACACGTATAACAGTAAACTGGCTGTTCATGTGATTTACAGCAAATGAGAGAAAGTTGAATGCGATATGATTTTAATTTTGTCAATTTTCTTTTTTAAAAAGAATCTTAAATTACGGATTTTAAGAGACTAAAATCATGCACTTTAAATCTCCTGTTTTATGCACTAAATAAAGCACTCAAAATGTATCTATCCTTTCTCATAGATTAATTTTAAAACAAAACGTATTATTGAACCTGCTTCGATAAAATATGTTTCAAATAATTTATAAAATCTTAACACTCAATGTTTTATAAATAAACAGGAGTTATATAACTTCTAACAGTTATCAATTTAAACAAATTGATTTCTACAAATCTTGACTTTGCTTTGTATTTGTGTATTCTTAGTAGGTTATTAAATTTATTTTAATTATTAACTTTTGACATGATGAAAACTTTTATTAATTAACAAAATCGTCCAGTTTTAATATCATCTATTTAAATTTATATATTTCGACATTAATGTTTAAAAATTAAAATAATATACTGTTTTTAAGGTAACGATTTCGTATTCTATTCTTCAGTACATACATATAAATAAATGCAATTATATATGTGAGACATTAGACAAAATTATATTTATATTGATTAACAGTCACAAAATTGCATAACAATCATAAATTTTAGAAATAGTATCACAAAAAATTAATGTATTTTATTTTAATTCACAAGCAAATTTCTAAATATTAATTAATTAATATTGATTACTACTAATATTAATAAATATATTGCTTATCAAATATCAGTACTATATTAATATAAAAATAATAAATAATGAAATCAAAAGCTACCTGTGTTATATTAGATGGTATCTGAAGTGCCCGATTCAAATCAGGACAAATGTGCAATAATTGACAAAGCTTCATTGAATGCTAAAAATGAAATATATGAAAATGGATATTTCTTTAAGAGTTACAGATGAAGACATTTTCTAATAGAAGAAGTATTAAAAGTTAAATATGAACTTAAAAATACTATGTATTTAATATTATATAAAATGTATATTGATTAAAACAGATTTTTGAAGGAGTGGGTAGACACTGACAAACTTTGGATTAAAAGATTAAACGGTGTATATAGTAAAATATAGTAAGATATAGTAAGATATAACAGTATAATGAACCATTTAAATTTAAAATAAACGTTAAATGCGATATAAGTATGTTTAATAAATTTAATAATGTAGTTTTTCTATTATATATATATATATATAATTATTATATTTCTAATATAAGTGTACATACAGACAAAACATATTTGTGTATTATTTTTCAACAAAAAATGATTGCTAATTACGATATATATTACTGTTGTCATTTAAAATTCAACCAACAATAATCAAATCATAAACAATACTAAAGATACAAATGAAAGTGCTCAGTAGCCAAGTCTATAAATATTAGTAAAACTAGAAAATTATAAAAATGTATAAAAGTGTAGTTCAAAAATTTTTAAATTATAACTGATTAACATAAATATTAATAACTTCATCTTTCATTTTTCTAATGATTATGCAAGCGTGAGGTTCATTTATTATTACATTTATCAGGAATTAAAAATATTTAAGAATTCGTATTTATTAAAGTAGATTTTTCTATTTCATTGCTAACTTAATTCTATAAAATATAAAAGTTAATATTTATATATTTTTAATCTGCATATACACCTATGCATGAAACATTAAATAAAAAAACGGAATAGCCATTTGAATTTGCATAAAATTATGTAGAATTTATCCGATATTAAGATTTAAATTTCTAGTAAGTGTATGAAGTTTAACAATAATGTTCTCAACGGAACCAAATTTCGAATATTCGAGAATATTTACACTTCAATAAATATTAAACAGCATTATTAAAATATATACATGGATATAAAATATGCACTGCGTTATGCAAACGTATTTTGTAAACAACAATACTTTGGATCCTTGTTGCTTTGCAATACACAGACAAAATTCAATGAGATAATCGCAGAATTGATTATATTAAGATAATATATAAGCAACATACATATATATATATATATATAGTAATACATTAAAGGACTAAAAACTATTAACAATTCTCACAAACTCCAAAGTAATCTGACAACTTCATAAACAACGAGTTGTAGTAGGTAAATTATAGGTATATCTTATTGTTCAATAAACGTCTGGATTATATAAATTGTACAAACATGGTTACCTAGATAACCTAGACAATGAATATGACAAGTGTCAGTTGGGAGCTGTCTCTGAGCTGGATAAATTATAATAATAATAATTATAGACATGAATGTGTTAGACCAAATACCAGCTAAACCCAGGAGTAAGTAGTCTTGATTTGAACGCTGGACCACTGAATTGTAAGCCTCACGTTCTAACCATTTTACCATTGCCCCATCGTTTAGCGTGATAAAGTTTATTTAATCTTTCAAAGAAATCAAGACTACTTATTCCTGGGTTTAGCTGGTATTGCGTCTAGCACATTCATGTCTATAATTATTATTATTATATTGAATATAATGTATTTTTGGCCAATGGCATTACTGATGCATATATATATATATATATATTAATAAACGTAAAGTAAACAAGATAGAACAGACACATAAACGCATCCGTTAATCTCAATTTATGTTGTTTATAATAAATAGCATATGGAAAATTTGCATTATATTATTAAATAAACAAAAAGGTTCGTTGAAATAAAATTATTAAGTCTCATGCATCAATAGCCCATTTTAATTATCTCAAACTTACAACAAAATTTTAAATGGCATCAAATTGTTTGAGAATATATCAAGTTATAGTCCATTGATCAATGTATCAATGTATCAATAATTTTATATACAATACATAATCTGTGACTTAAAATTAAAAATTTATATTTTTCCAAAATAATAGAAAACTTTCAAGACACGTGAAAATTATACACCATACAAAGAGTGTTAAATTAGAAAAACAATCTTAAGATTTGTAATTTAATTTTTAATTGCCATTGATTAAAATTTAAAAAATGTATTATCGGAATATTAAACAATCTTTTATATATATGTATATATAACAACATATCTGTAAATTACTGATCATGCTCTTGCAAAAACTACCAAATTATGTTTAATGTTAAAGAAAAGTAAATAAAATATCTAAATCTTCTCAATATTCGACATATTTGTTTGCGGCAGAATATTTTGCTTTAAACAACGACATCCAATACCTTTAAATACATAAAAAAATTGTGTTGAATGCTGTATATGTTATAAAAACTTAGTACTCTCAAGTATCCGCCAAATATTTAGATAGTATTATGCAGGTTCCAGATATAGACTGTAACTTTATTTACTTATGGAGCCACATGAAACGTATATGCACTCTAATAACTGTAGTGCACTATAATTGCATCCTTATTGAGTTAGTATAATAGTTTATAAGTTAACTTAAAAGCGGAACCTAAGTTTGTATTCAATTAAATGTTAGTGTATAATCAAAGCTTTATTAAAAAAGAACTACGGTTATAAAGTATAAGTATGTAGATATAAGTATATGTATAAAATGCAATATATGATGTTGAAAATCAAACAAACAATAAAATTATTCCATTTTAGCATAATTAATCTGATAATAAGTTCTACAAACTATCGAAATATTAAAAACATTAAATTTGTCCTTTTGAAATCCTACATTTAAAGAAATAACTATAATAATATTTTCCATCTACATATGTTTAAGTAAATGTATCATATATATATTCAATGTAAACTATTAAAAACATTTATTTTTTCTAATTTTGAAGATGAATTATATAACATACAAGTTAGACAAATTCAATAGATTTAGATATATACAATTTGAAAACACTACATGAAGCAATGATGCTAATAAGGCCCGCCATATATATATCCATATATAATCTAAATTACAAAAGAAGTGTTTATTTAAATATTTTTAATGCTATCGGTGCGGAAAAACACTATCTATAAGTTTAGTGCTAGAAACGAAAATATTGGCAAACAGGTTTTAAAAGGGCATAGGTATTAAGTTCCGCCAACAAATTGTTAACAACAATACAAATATAATATTGCTTTAAAATTTTAATAAATAAAATGCGTAACAAATATTTCATTGAGGCCTAGTAAATCAAACAGCTTTAAAATATATTTAGTGGATATAGAAATCTATATTAATTATAGACGAAAACATACATAAATAATTATAAATATACATTATATAGAAGAATAAAATAAGAAATACTTACCAATCCGAGGTCAAGAGCAGTTGAAATTTCAACAAACCGTGTGGACACAATTTTTAGACACTATTAATTGAAAAGGGAAAATAGAGGTTGGGAAAGGATTAGATATAATAATTCAGTTTTGTAATATTATGTTTAAATATTTAGACAAAATGTAAAATATATTCACGTATTTAAAAAAAGGTAACTCATGTTGGAAAACTGTAAAAATAAGAAGTGAAAAAAATGTTGAATCTCTTTAAACGGGTTTCTTTAAACAAACTTATGTAAATGTCAACGATTTAAAAATAGATTACGTTAATTTTAACTTCTATTGATAAGAATAAATGCGCCACCAATGATACAAACTAAAATGTATTTGTTATGCTAATTAACGATAAAGAAGTAATTGTTCACATTAATAAAAGCTCAAATTGGCATTGATGTGGTGTGCACATCAAGATCAATGGAGATAAGTAAAATGATGATGAAACGGAACCGAGAAAAGAAATAAACATAACAGAAGACCAGAAATGAAGATTTTCAACGACGAACGAGAGTTATTTACTTGATCGGAACGGTTTCTATCCTGGATTCTCCTGCAAGCTTGCTGGAGAAGTTGCGAGCGACTTTTCTCATCTGGAATGACAGAAAGATCATCGAGCAGCTGAAGACAGTAATCACAGGGTGCATTGATGTGACACTGTTCCTTTGACTGCTCCTCTAGCATCCACTGCTTGTAGCACAGTGGGAGAACATGGCACTTCTTGGCTAGAGCTAAACTTCCACACCAAGTCTCCTGTTCTGCGGGACATTGGCTTCCTGGAAGTAAGCATGGGTTAGCACAATTATAAAGTCACATATGACTTATGATTAAGAGCTAAATAGAAATTAATTGATATAGATAAAGATGACTATTTAAAATATTTCAATGGAAAATATATAACTGTAGACAATTTCAACAACTAAATTAAATTTGGTATATTAATTAATTTGAAATTTTATTATAAAATAGTTTTCTATAAAAATGTAAAAGGAATGTAACATAAAAGTTCATTTAACAATATTATGTTAGTACAATAAAATAAAATTTACGATAGACAAATAACAAAAGATGGGAACTTGGTGTCATGAACCAAGTTCATGACACCATCATTTATTAGAACTCTTTTCGCACTAGTATGAAATGAGGAACACTAAAACACCAATTGGCGTTAAGTTAATGAAAATAAAATAAAACCTTTAACTAATTAATTAATAAAGTTAATATCAAAATGATGATAAAAATCAACATAGTTTTTATTACCACATTACTAATTGAGCTTTTAAAATTGTTCAATAACTTATATTTAAAAGCACTTTTACTTATTTAAATAGTTATGCCAATTAAAACAAGTAGCTTCTTAATGTTTAAATAATGAAATAAATATATTATACAATAATCAATGTACAACATTAGATGTGATCCAGAATGGCACATGCCCCCCATAAATAAATATAAAACATTATTTTCAGAACTAAAGGAGATTATAAGGATTAATGCATAAAGATTGAGAGCAAGTTTAGCCCTATCAGTTGCTGCAAAAAATGAAATTGTCTTGAATTAAAATTTTAAAATGTCACTAACTTTAACTTAAACCATTTATTTAAATTAATTTATGAAAATAAACATTTAAAAACATTAGTAATAACAATTTTCAAAAATAAATTAAGAAAACCAAAAGGGCACATAAGTTTTAACTCCCTATGTAGTTAAGTCAGCAGTGACAGGTAAAAGTCAGAGGAACTCAGGAAATTTGACAAAATTCTAAATGGGATACTCGGGTAAAATGTAAGTTTAAAATTAAATTAAAAACACATGGCATTTATTTACTATCTTAGAAAACAGATATCTAAGAAAAAGTCACTTGAATTTTTTAAGTCTCTTATTCCATTCAATCTAAACTATGAAATAGAAGTTTAAGGAAGAATATACATATATAAATATATATATCTTCAATAATTTGTAAAATGCCAAAATATAATGCTAGAAGTTTTTCTTAGAGCAAATTATTCAGCACAAATACATTACAGAAAAATATAATACATTCAAATTTTCTAGAATATATTCTAGTAACTCATATAATAATATTCAAAAATCAAGTATATCCAGAATTTAAAGTTAATAAATGTATATACATATAATAAATAAGGTTCATATAATTAAATTATTTGATAAAGCTTCAATAATCTGAAATAATCTACTAGTTATATGAATCATAGTATAAATTGATCCATGTAAAAAGTAATAAAAGTATATTGAAACACTACCTATACAAACTATATATATGTATAGTAAATATAGTGATTTGCTTTATCAATATATTGTTTACAAATTTCCTGCTGATGTATAACCCTGAGTACCCAATTTAGACACTATCAGTCATATTTCAGAAGCCAGGCTAGTACTAGAGCCAGTGCTAAGACTAAAATATGGACTAGTTAGTTCAAAGAGCTAAATGTGTATTTCAGAAGATTGGGACTAACTAGCCCCCAGTGCTAAGTTTTGCGCACACACATTTTATTGTTCTCTTTTTCCTATTGGCTTACACCTTTGTTGCTAAATTATAGATGCTTCTGGTATGCTGTTATCATACATTTAGCTTTATAGGTATTATAAGGAGGGGGGCGGCGCTGTAATTACTTTTTATCTCTTAGCTTTGACATTGAAATACTAAAAAACAAATCCTTTCATTTTTTTGTGTATTCAGTTCATTTTAAATATTCCAAATTTCATTCATTCTGATCTTGCATTTCTTAATAATAAAAAGTGAAAGAAAAAAAGGTATATATGTTAATAGTATCATTTTAAACAGTATCTTTCAAACTTATGTTGTAAATTCTATGTCCTGTGTTTAATAGACGTATTTTTGTGTTAAACATTAACTAGAACATCTTTACATTATATAACTCATTGGCAGTCAACTCCTGAAGCTCTGGTGAGGGTAGTCGTTATTTTTAAAAAGGGGCAGCCCTGTCAGAATGTGGAGTGGCCCTGTCATATTGATAAATAGTAGTTTATACAATAGTTACCATGGCAACCGTTTTAGTGTATCTAAAAATACTTATAATAACCCTTGGATTTTGCCGATGATATCGTTCTGCTTCAAACAGATTTACTCCCTCAATTCTTAACAGATTTTGTTCATATATGTTTCATTGTGTAGCCCATGAGTTTCTCCCCATTTTATGCATTATAGTTGCCATAGCTACCGTTTTAGTATCTCTAAAACAACTTGTAATAATTGTTCGATTTTGCTGATAATATGGTTCCGCTTAAAACAGATTAAATTCTTTAATTCTTTACCAATTTTAATTGTGTATCCCATGTTCAAAGCTTTAAAGTTGCTAAAAGATTGGTGAAAGTGTGTAAAGGAAACTTGGGATTCGCCCTCGCGTGTTCACAAACAAGTGTACTTGATAAAAAGCTAGTCACAGACCTTGCGCTCAGCTGAATCTTAGGTAATCCTCAAAACGTACTTTGTATGTTTTTGTCCAAGTTATTTTTCTCTTGGTCATCAAAACATACTTTGTATGTTTTTCCTATAACTCCAGTATATACTTCCTATAACTGTCACCTTTTTATTATCAATATATTTACATGATACAATTAGTAGATTGCCAAAACATTTCAATTTTGCATTCCTTATTAGTTCAATGTAAAAAAACAATGTATAAAGTTAGGATTACTGGATGGTGTAAAAAATTACTAGTTAAAAACATTTAAAATGATGACACTACCCAACCTCCTTACACCATATCTTAGATACAAGCTTTGTATACATATAACATACTGCAGCATAAAATGTTACATATATACATTTTTAACAAATGTTAAAATGTACATCTAATGCTAAATTTTCACCTAATTAGCACAGGGTGCTAAGTTAGTCTGCCTTCTAAAATACAAAATATCACTGCATGCAGAATTTAGTCCAAGCATTTACATTTAATCTTAGCATGACTTCTGAAATATGGCTAGTAGAAATGTTAGTGGGAAAACATTTTAGTTTCAAAAGCACATAAATAGCAGTAAAGTTAAAATTAGAAAGAGACAACCCATTTAAAATTTTATACAAGGGGTCTATTGTGAAATAAGCACAAAAATCAGTTAAGGGTTAAAAATGTTAAAATACAATACACATATAAATACTTACCAATCTAAACACAGGGTGTCCACACAGCTGTCATAAATAAATGTGTGTATAATTCATGTATATAATTCGTATATGTATATATATCAATTTACAAACAGCTTATAATATAGAATGTTAATATTAATGTTGTTAGCACTTAAAAAACGTATATATATATACATTGATTTACGAACAGCTTATAATATAGAATGATAAAAGCAAAAGCATATATAGTCAAGATTTTATATTTTAGGCAGTTTAACGTCTTACCCAGGACTTCAAAAATTCATTCAATTATTTATTTACAGTTTTCACTAACTCATTGACACTTCAGTTTTTTAAGATTAAAAAAATATGATCTACCTACAAAAATGTGTATAGTAGTAAAAAAAATTGTGTATGTAATAAAAAATTTGTCCATAATTTGTGTATAATTCTGGAAAAAATGAAATTTGTGTAGCATTCATGTATAAAATGTGTGTAATAGTAAACAATGTGTGTATGTAATAAAAAATTTGTGCATAATTTGTGTATAATTCTGGAAAAAATGAAATTTGTGTAGCATTAATGTATATACCCGAAATTTGTGTGTATGTGGACATCCTGTAAGCCACATAATGAAAATAAATCAATTAATACTATTAAAATTGCTTAATCAACTTTCTTCTTGTCTTTAAAAATATTTACAGATTACTCTGAGTGTTGCCATAATCATTATGATTTAATTTTAAATAACTTATTATAAATGAATCATAACATTAAATTTGATAAAATAAAATAAAATCAACTATAAACACTATCTTTATTTAACCCTAAGGGATTAGTCTAAAGATAAAAAACAATATATTTTTTTAGGTTTTAAAAGGAAGCTCAGGTTAACATCAGGTTTAATAATGATAATAACAAGTTTTAACTCCAAAAAACATAAAACAAAAGATAAATACCTTTAAAAGTTTTAAAAGTTTTAAAAGTAAAACTTTAAAAAGTATTTACCTTTGGTTTTAGTAACAGGGTTAAGCTAGAACTTTGTGTTAAAACTGGGGTTAAAACTAATAATAAACTCATCCAATGTATATTTGTAAATACTATAAATATATTACTATTTAATAAAGAAAACTAATAAGACATAATTAGTAGCCAATTAGCCAATCAGAAAAGAATATCAAAGAAATTTGCTGAGAAAAGCTGATCACTGCTGAACTTTTTCATAAGAAAATTTGTTTAAGTACTTATACTGACATATTAAACTTTTGGACATTTCAGCAATACATTGAAATTAAACTTATTATTTTAGTGAGTTAATTATTAATCAACAAATGTAAATTTTTTTAAATAAAATAACACTATATTAGTATTTACTATTTCAATTTAAAAGAAAAACTTTTTAAATAGATATATAATCAGTGTATTCATCAACTATAAATCAAGTTTAGTAAATTTGTGATATATTCAGCAATATATTCAGTGACATATTTAGTAATTGCAGGGGTTACAGTGCAGGCACCAGCACTTAATTATTTTTGTTAGAGTGCCAGTGCCAGTTTTTTTAATTTTGATCAAGTACTGTCTCTATAAAATTTAAAGTAGAGCAACATAAGCAATATCTATTTTTTTGATATCTATTTATAATTGTTAATGTTCTTAATATTCTTGTGTAATATATTTTTATCAATTTGGAAAACATCTATTTGTAAATAACATAAATGTTTAAAACACTTGACATAATTGTAATATCATATTACATTATTGCATTGGTAAATGTAATCTTATAATAATAAATTTGAGAGACATATATAATTGATTTAAAATAAATGTATCATATACATACAGCTGTACTACCTATATTATATTTTAAAACACTTGCTATACATATATAAATGTACATTTTTTTACTAACATTATATTAATCAACATGGACCAAGCCTGATTTAAAATAAATATGTGTCACATACATACAGCTGTACTACCTATATTATATTTTAAATCACTTGTTATACATATATAAATGTACCATTTTTTTACTAACATTATATTAATCAGCATGGACCAAGCCTGATTTAAAATAAATATGTGTCACAACATTAAAACCATCTGTGAATTACCTATTACATATATATTTTAAATTACTTAATGTTTGTACATACATTTTTTATTATGTTACATAATTATAGTGGACAATACCTGATTTGAAATAAATTCAAGTCTTGTATAAATATCATACTTATTAGATTTGTATTTTAAATAACTTATAATATATGTATGACACTTGAATTTTTCAAAATTATCTTCTTTCCATTTTTACCTGTTATATATTTTAAATTACTTTATATGTATCTAAATGTTCCTACATACATTTTTTACTATGTTACATAATTATAGCAGACAATACCTCATTTGAAATACATATATGAGTCTTGTATAAATATCATACTTATTAGATTTGTATTTTAAATTATTTGTAATATATGTATAATACTTGAATTTTTCCAAATTATCTTCTTTCCATTTTTTGTAAAATTTTGATCTTGATAATTTATTATAAAAATCAAGTATATTGTAAAAAAAAGTAATTTTAAAGTAAATAATATATATATATATTATCTCTGTTACAAGGCTTTGAAAATAAATATTACTTTAACTAAGTCCTCTAAGCTATAGGAGCTTATTCTTTAGATGATGTGTCAAATATTAATTTATTTCATAAATTCTATATATGTCAATAATATCGACATATAAAATGTATCAGTATATGTCAATAATCTTATTAAACATATTAAAATAACATCCCTGTAACCCATAAACATATTAAAAAGTATTTGGCCGCTTGCGGCCACTACCACACCACGATTATCAAGTATCTCATCTATTCTTAAAGTTTGTACCACCAATAGCACCCACCATTATTTAGCTAAATGGAGTCTACATAACTTACTTTTCACTAATTCATTTTAAATATATTATCAAGATATTGCAAGATGTTTTAAATGCCAATAATTTATTATCAACATTTAGTTTAAATTTCTAAATACAGATAATTTATTATCAACATTTAGTTTAAATTTCTATA